>WELA01012282.1:0-39602 GCA_009602735.1 Mesotaenium endlicherianum
TAGCAGCTCTTTATCATGCACTGAGTAATTAATCCCCGCTGGATTAAATTTCATAGACTCATACAACACAGGATGCCACTCCTGCCGTACCATACCATCCTTTGTGGTTTTGTCAGCAGGCTGCAACAAGATAGCACCCATGGCAAAGTCAGAGGCATCAGTAACCACCTGCACCGGTTTGCTGGGGTCATACACGGCTAGCACTGGGGCAGAACAAAGGGCATCTTTAAGGGTCTGGAAGGCAGCCTGCTGCTCTTCCCCCCATCAATACCCTATGTCTTTCCTAGTAAGGTCAGTCAATTACTGGCCTTTGTGGAATAGTTCTCAATAAATCTCCTATAGTAGTTAGCCAACCCGAGGAAGGATCTAACTTCAGAGACAGACTGTGGTACTGGCCAGTCCCTTATGGTCTGGACTTTCTTAGGATCCACACTGATGCCCTCTTTACTGACAACGTGGCCTAAGAATTCAATACTTTCCTTAAAGAAATCACACTTGCTCATTTTAGCATATAATTGATTCGTTCTCAGAGTGTCCAGGACTGTCTCTAAGTGTTCAGCGTGCTGAGCTTCATCTTTAGAGAAAATTAAAATATCAACCAGAAAAACTTGCACAAACTTATCCAAATAAGGTCTGAAAATGTCATTCATAGCACCCATGAAGGTGGCGGGAGCATTAGTCAGTCCAAATGGCATCACGTTGAACTCATAGTGTCCATAACGTGTACGGAAGGCAGTCTTGTGTTCGTCCCCCTCAGCAATTCTGATTTGATGATAACCACTCTTGAGATCTATCTTACTGAACACCTTAGCACCAGACAGGGTATCAAGCAAGTCCTCGATCTTGGATAAAGCATACTTGTTCTTTACTGTAATTCTGTTCAAGGCTCTGTATTCCACACACATCCGCACACTGCCATCCTTTTTCTTAACAAATAGGATGGGTGCGCCGTAAGGTGATTCACTGGGAGAAATATAACCATTTTCCTCAACCTCTGCAATCTGTGTTTTCAACTCCTCGCTCTCCACACAAGACAAGCCATACGTGCGTTGCCAAGGTGGCTGACTCCCAGGTAACAGATCAATCCTATGATCTACTTCCCTCTTAGGGGGTAGTCCTGGAGGCATATTAAATACATCCGTGTACTGAGCAACAATTTTTGCAGCAGTAGGGTGCTCCGGAGGGCTTACCTTTTTCTCAACCACTTCTTCAGGTTGAGGAGGTACCTCTCTTAGCAGCAGACAGAACATTCTGTCTTCCTTCTGGTTCCAGCTTTTGACGAACTCCATTGCATTCAGCAACTTGCATCCTTCTGGAAGCCTCTTCTTTTCCTTCATTTGCCATCCACACAGGACAAGAGGAAGAGCACTGGTGGGTGCCAAGTCAGTCTGCCCATCACTGGCTCCTCTCACTTTAACTGTACCTCTGCTCCAACACACTTCAGCTTGATGTCTATTAAGCCAGGACCTGCCTAGCACGAGATCATAAAAGCCAGTGTTGAGTACCTCAAATGTAAGCGTTTCAGTTAGAACTGCAATGCCAGAACCTAACTGGACCTCAATAGGCTTGGTTATAACTCCTCCCGGGATACTTGAGGCATCTCCAAGGAATATTTTTCTATTCCCTTGGGTGACAGTAGGCAGCCTTAGCCGCTTAACTAAGTCCTTGTGGATAAAAGTATGTGACGCCCCTCCGTCAACAAATGCCCTCACCTTCCTACCTGCAATCATGCAATGCAGTAGGATAGGGGGGACTGTCTTTTCCTGCCTTTCGCATTGTTCATTTGACTTAGCAAAGAAATGTTGGACATCAGGTGGAACAAGAGCATCCAGAGTGTGCATTCTCTGGACGTCTATATTACTGATGGTCTCCTTTATCTGTTTGTCAGGCATGCATAGTGAATCCAGTTCAGCAGGACCCATAATACCTGCTACGAGGGCAGCTAGTGACGACTCACTATCTCTAGCATCCTCACAGTCAGTAGACTGGATTACTGACTGTTGCTGTCTTTTAAAGGCTGGTCTTTTCTCTCGACCTTAGGCAGGTGCCTGACCGGACACTGTTCTCTGTAGTGGCCTTTCTGCTGACAATGGTAGCAAGTGGCTTTTGCTTAGGCTGGTCTCGGCTTAGTCCTACCACCACCTCTTCCATAGTCGCCTCGAGAGAAACCACCTCTTCCTCTAGATTGTATGGCATTATACTCATACTTATATCCATCACCCTGATCATCCTCAGCCTGGTCTTCTTCAATTGCATTGTAGGAACCGTGGGGCTTTTTGATAACCTTAGACACCAAAGCATTACTCTGGCGCTTGTGATTGAACTGCTGCTGATCCCAGGCGTCAGCATCCTGGATCAAGTCAGCCAGTTTCTCATACTTTTTCTCAGCAAAATGACCAGAGACCTCGGATTTCAAGCCATACCTGAAGTATGCTATCCTATACCGTTCTGGCAAATCAGGCTGCTTCATCATGTTCTCTTGGAACTTTTGAGCAAACTCAGCAACTGAAGTGGTCTGCTTCAGTGTCAGGGAGATCATCGCATAGATAGCTTTCTCCTGCTGGTTGATGACATCAAACTTCTCATGCAACTTCTCGACAAACTCTACCCACGTAGGGTCACTGAGTTGTTGAGCCTTACGCTCTCCTTTCCAGTAAAGCCACCACTCTGCGGCACTGCCTTTCAGTAGCGTACCGGTGTGCCTGACCTTCTCGTGATCTTGCAGTTCTGAGTAGTTCTCCAGCCATTGCTCAACATCCGCGAGAAACTTGATCAGGTACTATTTTCTGTTTCCCTCAGGATCATATTCCTGGGGAGGTTTCGGCTTGGGCTTACTAGGCCCTCGGCCACCACCACCAGTGGTTTGAGACCCCATTTGGTCTCTGTCCCGCAGTAGGGACATTATGATTCTTTTGTCCTCCTGCTGGGACTGATACATGGTCGCCATTTGCGACTGCATCTGAACGAACAATGCTCCCAAGTCTACATTTTGGGGTGGTAGATTAGCAAATGCAGCAGCAGCATTGGCATCTACTCGCTGAGTAGTGTCCTCAACAATCCCTCTCGCTCCTGCAGCAGCAACTTCTGCCGCATTCAGCCGGTCACGTATTTGACCTAGGGGTACGTTGAGTTGTACAGCAGGAGGTGGGTTCAGAACATTGGCCCTTGATGCCATAAGTTCTTCAAGAGTGCGCTCGTCATCTGGCTGTCCTTCCCTCCTTTCTGTATCTTGAGCGGCCTTTGCTACTTGTTCAGCTTCGAATCTGGCTCTCTCCTCCTCAGCTTGCTGTGCTGCGACTGCGGCAATAGCAGCTGCCTCATCTGCAGCCTCTCTAGCTGCAATATCTGCTACTGCTTCAGAATAGGTACGGTTTCCCGCTACATGGCTTTCCGCCTGGTTTTCGACATTCTCGTTATCCTGGTTCTCCATGTCTCGGGAGTTGCTAGTTTGAGACCTTGTCCTTACCATACAAAGAAGACTGTGATAAGTGCTCCGATACCACTGAAATGAATCGACTTACCAAATAGGCGATTAACAATTAATCAAGATCTTTATATCAGCAAGTAATCTTTATGGTATTTTTCGTTAACTGGTTTAACGGCAAGGACAACACACTAGCAGTGGATAATACTCGTAAGTCAAATGCAAGTAAACTAGCATCAATAGTGCGAATCAGTAAACTCATACATAAGCAAGGTTGGAAGACAGTGCGTATCAATGGCTTCTCGCCTTGGATTCAGATCTCTCTCAGTAAGCTGTACAAGAGAGTTGGCCTCGTTTCCGAATGCCAAACTCGAGAGCAATGCCTAGCATATGTACATGGAATGAGTTTACTGTTCAACGGTCAGTGCGATGGCACCGCCTACCCGGGAGTTAACCACGTTGGTAGGACCTCGGTTAACCAAATCCACCGCCATCTCCCATCATCCCGAATCGCCATCCATCATAGGGATATCATCTGGCCATTCATCTAGCATACCACACTTAGATGCATATCGAGGCAGTTCGCTGCTACCGAGTACGGAAGTCAGCTGGCTGTCAAAGAATGTGTCAGCAAGCTGACTTAAGGTAACCTCAGCTTGCTATTTCCGGCTGAGTCATTCAACTGATATTAAATATGAAGTCCAGCAGACTGATCATTAACTAGAGTTCAGCAGCCTGAACTTATTTAACTATATTATTTAAATATATATTATATCAACCTGATTCCTTACAACAAAGCTCTTAACATGTTTACAGTCAAGAATAAGTATGCTTTACCCAGAATTGAGGACTTGCTTGCTATCCTGTCTGGTGCTGAAGTGTTCAGCAAGATAGATCTCAGGAGTGGTTATCATCAAATCAGAATTGCTGAGGGGGTTGAACACAAGATTGCTTTTCGCACACGTTATGGACACTATGAGTTTAATGTGATGCCATTTGGACTGACTAATGCTCTTGCAACCTTCATGGGTGCTATGAATGACATTTTCAGGCCTTACTTGGATAAGTTTGTGCAAGTCTTCTTGGTGGACATTTTTATTTTCTTTAAAAATGAAGTTGAGCATGCTGAGCACTTAAAGACAGGGATGGACACTCTAAAATAAATTAAGTTATATGGTAAAGTGAGCAAGTGGGATTTCTTGAAGGAAGGTACTGAATTCTTGGGCCACGTTGTCAGTTTGGAAGGCATCAGTGTGGATCCTAAGAAAGTCCAAACCATAAGGGGCTGGCCAGTGCCATAGTCTGTCTCGGAAGTTGGATCCTTCCTTGGGTTGGCTTACTACTTCATTGAGAACTATTACAAAGGCCAATAATGAAATGAATCGGCTTACCAAATAGACGAGTAACAATTAATGAAGATCTTTACATTGTAGTGTTTTCTGTTAATTGATTAAACCACGAAGGACAACACACTAGCAGTGAACAACACTTTGCAAGTCAAATGCAAGTAAACTAGCATCAATAATGCAATCTGTAAACTCATACATAAGCAAGGTTAGAAGACAATGCGTATCAATGGCTTCTCGCCTTGGATTCCGATCTCTCTCAGTAAGCTGTACAAGAGAGTTGGCCTCGTTTCCGAATGCCGAACTCGAGGGCAATCCTAGCATATGTACATGGAATGAGTTTATTGTTCAACGGCAAGTGCGATGGCACCGCCTACCCGGGAGTTAACCGCGTAGGTAGGACCTCGGTTAACCAAATCCACCGCCATCTCCCATCATCCCGAATCGCCATCCATCCCAAGGATGTCATTTGGCCATTCATCTAGCACACCACAATTATATGCATATCTTGGCAGTTTGCTGCTATCGAGTACGGAAGTCAGTTAACGGTAAAAGAATGAGTCAGCAAGCTGACCTTGTAGACTTTAGCCTGCTGCTTCTGGCTGAGTCATTTAACTGACAAATATATAAAATCCAGCAGACTAAAGTTCAGCAGGCTGAACTTATTTAACTATTATATTTAAATGAATATTTTATCTACCAATATACTAATTCATTACAAGTAAACTGACTAACCTTACCAAGAAGGACATAGGGTGTGTGTGGGGGAAACTGCAGCAAGCTGCCTTCCAGACCCTTAAAGATGCTCTCTGTTCTGCCCCAGTCTTAGTTGTGTATGATTGCAGCAAACCTGTGCAGGTGGTTACTGATGCTTCCGGCTATACCATGGGTGCTATTTTGTTGCAGCCGGATGACAAAACCACAAAGGATGGTAAGGTAAAGCAAGAGTGGTACCCTGTGCTGTATGAGTCTATGAAATTCAATCCAGCTGAGATTAACTGTGCATGTCAAAGAGCTGCTTGCTATCATTCATGTCCTCAAACAACGGAGAGCATACACTCTGAGACTGATATAGGCCCAAACGTCCAAAAACGCCCCAGAACTAGGTCTCCACCCATCTCTAGTAAAGGCGTAGACATATTTTTCCTCTGCTAACCCAGGCAAAGGTGGAAAAAATGGCATCTCCACCACTGGATAAGTTTGTGCAAGTCTTTTTGGTGGATATTTTAATTTTTCTAAACATAAAGTTAAGCATGCTGAGCACTTAAAAACAGTGATGGACACTAAGAAAGAATCAACTATATGCTAAAGTGAGCAAATGTGATTTCTTGAAGGAAAGTATTGAATTCTTGGGCCACGTTGTCAGTTTGGAAGGCATCAATGTGGATCCTAAGAAAGTCCAGACCATAAGGGACTGGCCCGTACCACAATCTGTCTCGGAAGTTAGATCCTTCCTTTGGTTGGCCCACTACTATAGGAGAATTATTGAGAATTATTCCACAAAGGCCAGTAAATTGACTCACCTCACTATGGACATAGGGTATGTGTGGGGAGAAGAGCAGCAAACTGCCTTCCAGACCCATAAAGATGCTCTCTGTTCTGCCCCAATTTTAGCTGTTCATGACCCCAGCAAACCGCAGGTGGTTACTGATGCTTCTGACTTTGCCATGGGATAGACAAAAAAAAATCCGCTAACCCAGGCAAAGGTGGAGAAATTGGCATCTCCACCACAGGCGGAGATGGTAATTCTACGCTCAACGGCGAATATTGTGTTGGGAAAAAATCTTTACCTCTACCAAAAAGTGTGGAAAAATGGCTAATTATGGAAAGCCATTCCCAAAATGGTCACTTTCCGAAAGTGGTCATGGAATGTGACCACTTCGTTGTGATTGGTTTGTTTGCAGGAAACTTGAATCCTACTGATGCACTCTCTAGAAGACCTAACTTGCAAGAACGGAACTTTAGTCATCATGCTGTAGACAAAGTCCTTTGTGCACTCACTTCATTAAAAGTCAAAAGGTCCTTTTTGATCACTTAGGAAAGCCTACCCAATTGACCCAACATTTGAGGTTAGCCCCACTGATGGCGTGTGTCCTGCTAATACACTCGGGTATAAGCTCAAGGGAGGGGTCTAGGTAATTGAAACCACTTTAGGCAAATTGACCCAACATTTGAGGTTAGCCCCACTGATGGCGTGTGTCCTGCTAATACACTCGGGTATAAGCTCAAGGGAGGGGTCTAGGTAATTGAAACCACTTTAGGCAAATTGACCCAACATTTGAGGTTAGCCCCACTGATGGCGTGTGTCCTGCTAATACACTCGGGTATAAGCTCAAGGGAGGGGTCTAGGTAATTGAAACCACTTTAGGCAGGTTGAAGCTGGTAATTCCTAACAACCTGGAAATAAGGTCGCATTTACTGAGTCAAGCACATGACAGTTTACTGGGTGGACATTTGGGGTAGGCCAAAACAGTTGTTAAATTGGCAAACCATTATCACCGGGAAGGGTTGCCTCGGGAGGTCTTGAAATATGTTGTCGTGTGATCAGTGTCAGAAAAACAAGTCGAGACACACACCACCCGGAGAGCTATTGCAACCACTACCCATCGCAGCTCGACAATGGGAAACAATATTCATGGACTGGGTGGTAACACTACCAAGAATTGCCAATGGGCATGATTTGATAATGGTAGTAGAGGACAAACTGACAAAAATGGTCATTTTCATCCCCACAACCGTCAAAGTAACTGCACTCAAAACTACGAGACAGTTCTACAACCATGTAGTATGCCAACATGGGCTACCCTCCAATATTGTCTTTGTAATGAATCAGTATATTAGTATATATAATATTCAGTTAAATATAATAGTTAATTTAGTTCAGCCTGCTGGACTTTAGTTAGTAGTCAGTCTGCTGAACTTTAGTTAGTAATCAGTCTGCTGGACTTTACATAATTATCAGTTTAATGACTCGGCCAAAAGCAGCAGGCTGAAGTCAACTTAAGTCAGCTTGCTGACACATTCTTTGACAGCCAGCTGACTTCCGTGCTCGGTAGCAGCGAACTGCCTTGATATGCATCTAAGTACCACCTGCTAGATGAATGGCCAGATGACATCCCCATGATGGATGGCTATTCGGGATGATGGGAGATGGCGGTGGATTTGGTTAACCGAGGTCCTACCAACGTGGTTAACTCCCGGGTAGGCGGTGCCATCGCACTGACCGTTGAACAGTAAACTCATTCCATGTACATATGCTAGGCATTGCTCTCGAGTTCGGCATTCGGAAACGAGGCCAACTCTCTTGTACAGCTTACTGAGAGAACTCTGAATCCAAGGCGAGAAGCCATTGATACGCACTGTCTTCTAACCTTGCTTATGTATGAGTTTACTGATTTGCATTGCATCATTGATGCTAGTTTACTCGCATTTGACTAACGAGTATTATTCCCTGCTAGTGTATTGTCCTTTGCCGTTTAACTAGTAAGCGGAAATACCATAAAGATTACTTGCTGATATAAAGATCTTTATTAATTGTTAATCGCCTATTTGGTAAGTCGATTCATTTCAGTCTTCGATAGAGACTCAAAATTCACCTCTAAGTTCTGGAGAGCTTTAATGGGGTTAATAGGAGTCAAACAACTGCTCAGCACAGCAAACCACCCTCAGATTGATGGGCAGACTAAGAGAACTAACCGAGTTCTGCAAGAAGTGCTGAAAGCGTATATCTACCGAAAACAAGATAATTGGGATGACCTGTTGCCTCAAATTTAATTCGCGGTCAATAATGCGGTGCATGCGTCAACGAGAAAGACTCCTTTTGAACTCAGTCTGGGTAGAGACCCAAGTCTCCTTTAGATTTGCTAGGGAAGTCTTTGACTCATCCTGAGGGGATTGACGACCCGGTGTCTCTCCAGTAAACTCAGGAGTTTGCTGACACCCTGTTAGAATTACAACAGCACCTGCACAAAGCCCAGGAAAATCAGCAAAAGTATGCTAATCAACACCATCAAGAGCTGACATTTTTTAAGGGCGATTTGGTCAAATTGCATTCTCAACACCTGTACCTGCCTGGTGTGGACAAGAAAAAATTTGGTCCAATTTGGGTCGATCCATATTCGATGGTGCGCCGTGTTGGTCAGAATGTTTACAAACTGATCATGTCAGCGGAATACCAGGGTCACCCAGTCTTTAATGTCTCCTTCCTAGAACCATTCATCAAGGGTGACAACCTGTTCACAAGTCGGTTACCTATCCAACCGGGACCGGTCCCCGCTGTTCGGGATAGTGACCCTGAGGAATATGAGGTGGATGAGATTTTAGAAGCTCGTTCTGTCCGTCGTCATGAAACATCTGGTCAGATGGAAGGGTTACGATGCCTCTGGGGACACCTGGGAATTAAAGGACCATTTGACCAATGCCAAAGGAGCGTTGAAACGCTTTTACCTTTGGCCAGCTGGGACACCTCCTTAACTGTCATTTCATTTGACATGGGAAGATGACAGGACGTCCTGTCTCCATTTAAGTTGGAGGGAAAAGGTGCCAAAAAATGACAGTTAGTGCGCGAAAAAATGACAGTTAGCAAGAGATTGACAGTAGGTAACAGGAAATGACAGTGGTGACAGGCAGCCCATCTTAAACATTAAGTTGAAAGGAGTGGAATAACACTTCAGGAACCAGCCAATTTTTTTACCATTCTTCCCACTCAAATCTTGCTCACACTCACTTTGCCCTTAAGCACTCGCCCACTTTCCGCCTACTTACACTAGGTATTGCATACGCTATAACTCACACCACTACGTACTTACCTGTCAAGGTACTCAATGACTGTGCATGATGTCATGACTACACTAACTCAATTGTGATGAGGATGTCTTAAAAGTCCGAACTCAAGAAGAAAAGATGGGCGGACGAGGCGCAGGAGGAGTACAAGGAGTTCCATGGCGACATCGAATCATCCTTCATCTCCTCTTGGGAATCAGAGCGACTTCGACTGCAGCGGGAGGCTCAGAAGAGGAAGGAGGAGGAAGAACAGGCCAGGCTGGGACAGGAGGAGTAGGACAAAAAAGCTGTAGAGGTAGCCAAGAAGGTGTAGGATCAAAGGTTGGCAGAAGAGAGGCGGAAGCAACAGGCTGAGAAGGAACAGAGGAGAATCAAAAGCTAGCGCTACACGGTGATGGGCAAGGACTTTGACCTTTTTGATGAAGCCTTCAAGTACGCCCAGAGAAGCCAAAGTGAGTCGCAGAAGGACATACTGCAGCGGGAGGGGGAGACGTCCCAAAGTTTTGATAAGTACATAGAGGTCAGCATTGGGTATCTACTGTACCATGACTACGCCAGGGTGGTGGGGTATACGGTCCGGGAGGCCAAAGCATTGGCCCAGATAGGTGAATTTGAAACCGTGCCAATACCTGGGATCTGGGGCACAGACAGGGTCAGCAGGTTGATCCCTATGCTTACAGACAGCTTCAACGATGCCACTTCCCACAACCGGTTCAAGGCCATGTATAACGAAGTGGAGAGAAGAAGCTGGGAGTTCTTGGCAAGAGAGACCAGCCAGTTGGATTTCTCAAGACACTCGTACCCCTGTCCTTTGAAGAGGACAGACCCTGGTTTCTTTCTGCAGCCCACTGACTGGCGCTGGATGACCATCACCATGAAGGACCAGCAAATTGACAGAGCTGAGGAAGATATTGTCCTGGCAGACTTGCAGGGGAAGGTAGCGTTGCCACCTCACATTGCAGCATGGGACCCAAGACTAGATGGAGTCAAGGACTGCATGAGTCAGGAAACACAGGAGGATAGGACCTGGGCTAGAGATTCTTTCTCTAAGGGGAAGCATGCTTATGCCAAATGGGCAAGTAAGCAAGGGGAGAAATACCTGTATGCAGTCAGGACCCAGCAACCCCCACCTGCACCCAAAAGGGGGAGGTCAGTGGGATACTATTTTTCTCGGGAACGGCTGGAGGAGATGACCAGAGAGATTCCAGAAGTCTCAGAGGAGCAGGAGGACAAAGAGGAGGAGGGCGCCGGAGAGGAGTCTACCTCTCCTGAGGCACAGACCTCGGCTACATCCCCCACTCTGCAGCAGACTGGAAGGTTCTTGGCACAGGCAGCCTTGCAGCAGCTTGCAGATACCAGCCCACCAAGAGACCCAGATCTCCAGTGGCTTGGAAGTTTCAGCAGGAGTCCTACCCCAGGAGGTGAGACTAAGTCAGACAGAGCAGACAGAAGGGCTGCCATGGAGGCAGCCAGAGGGAAGCCACCATCCCCCTCTCATAGAGGGCATGTGCCCTTAGCGCATGTCATGCAGCACCCCTCCGGTATGTTAGTGTATGTCCCTGTCAGCTTGAGAACTGCACAGGAGAGAGCTGTCTTCATCAACTTACAGATAGTGCAAGAGCAGGCTGCCCAATTGCTGCGTTCTCCCCTCGGTTCACCATGGTCTGAGCCCCTAGGTTTCAGGAGGCCATCAAACAGGAGAAGGAGATCCAGTTCCAGGTCTCGCTCCCTAGATATGGAGCCCTTGGTACTTAGCTTGCTATTGTCTTAATTTTAGAGTCAGTTGGTTTTGTGTGGCCTGTGTGTTACTCCGTTGCCAATAATAGTTAAGGAGTGTTGTTGAGTTGCCAACAAAGTTGGAGGGATTGTAATGAATTAGTGTATTGGTTAGATATAATATTCAATTATATACAGTAGTTAATAATTTCAGTTTACTCTATTGTAGTAATATTAAGTCTGCTGGATTTCTAATATTTAGTTTAATGACTCAGCCGGGAGCAGCAGGCGGAAGTCAACTTAGGTCAGCCTGCTGACTTAGGTCAGCTTGCTGACACATTCTTTGACAGTTAGCTAACTGCCGTATTCGGTAGCAGTAAATTGCCTAGTTATGCATCTAAGTGGGGTGTGCTAGATGAGTGGCCAAATGACACCTTTAAGGTGGATGGCGATTCGGGACGATGGTAGATGGCTGTGGATTTGGTTAGTCGAGGTCTTACCGATGTGGTTAACTCCCGGGTAGGCGGTGCCATCGCACTTTCCGTTGAACAGTAAACTCATTCCATAAACATATGCTAGATATTGCTCTCGAGTTCGGCATTCGAAAACGAGGCCAACTCTCCTGTACAACTTACTGAGAGAAGTCTGAATCTAAGGCGAGAAGCCATTGATACGCCCTGTCTTTTAACCTTGCTTATGTATGAGTTTACTGATCGCATGATTGATGCTAGTTTACTTGCATTTGACTTGAGAGTATTACCCCTCGCTAGCGTGTTGTCTTTTGCTTTAAATTTGTAAACAGAAAATACAATCAAGATTGTTTGCTGATATAGAGCTCTTTTATTAATTGTTAATCGCCTATTGGTAAGTCAATTTATTTCACAATATTTGACTAAGTGGAAAGGATGTCCAGATTCTGAGAATAGTTGGGTGGCAACGCACTACCTTGACAAAGTTCAGCGAAAACTAAAACGCTTCCATGCCGCCAACCCCCCATCTTGGACCAGCTCCCAGTCTCTCTCTTACAAGCTCAAAGATTTAGAGAGGCAGCCTGCCATCATCAAGAAGCAGCAAAAGACCCCTTGGAGGCAGCCTGCAAGAACCAGAAAGAGGAAAAATTGGCATTAGACATCCTTCTTTTCTCGCAATTTTGGGACAGAAAATTAAAACTGCTACTGTTGATAGGTCTTTGCATATAAAATCCTGAAATTTTACCTGGCTGTAGTTCGTGAGTAGTTGGTTCTTTAGGCACTAAGTTTGCTCAATTTGAAGATGTGGTCAGAGAGAATATTATTTGAACACAAGGTGATTAGGCTGTTGGCATTATTAGGGCAAAATATGCCTTCTGACATTGTGCCCTCCCCTGAACTTGGAATTCTCTAAAACTCAACAATCTGGTAGAAGACATTACAATGCTCATTTAGAGACTAACTTTGCAAAATTTGGAGAAGTATAGAAGGACTCATGATTGTCAGAAGTTTTTGCATATATTTGGAGGAGTTCCTACTCTCTCCGCTCTCGGCAACACTCCAAGAGTTGGAATGCTCTCAAATTTGGTGAATTGGTAGACGCCTCCGACACACTCTATCTGGCACTAGAACTTCCAGATATGGAGCAGTTCTGTGGAAGGACGTTATGCATTTTCAAATTTGTGGCTGCTTCTGGGCCAACTTGTATTATTTTCCTTATCATCAAGCTGAACAGTCTGAGACCGGTCTAGTGAAAAAACGGCGAAACGGCGAAACGTCATGATCGGAGATCGACGAAGAAATACCATTTCTCCGCTAGGGCCTGTTTTGCTGTGTTTTTTTGCCTTCAATAGACCCCCCCGCTTGCTTCTTGAAAGCAAAGACGTTCCAATGCATCTACGGCATCGAAGGACCAATCAGAGCATACTATTCACAAACTACATGCATCTACGACATTGACGGGCCAATTAGAGCACACTCTGAAATGCAGAACTGTAACCAATTAGAAGGCACCAATTTGAGCGCCAACTTTGAGAGTCAAGCCGTCTGTTGAGAGTTTCCGAAAGCGAAATGGCCAAAACATGTTGACTTTTGAAATTGAAGTCGTTCTCGTTGTCGACAATTTGACAGCTAGTATCCAACATTTACTTTTTTGGTTGGCAGCTCAAGTCGCGTCAAGATGCTCGCACCGACCCATTGGGCCGCGGCGGGATGCTCCTTGACCGACCACGACCGACCGATGGGCATGCAGTGTATTGCCTCGTGGACAAATAGCAGATCTAGGGCCGCTTGCTGGTTCTATCCAGCAAGAAGGCCAGAACCTCGACGGAGAATTTACATCTTTGTCAAGCTTAAACCCCCGAGGGGCCTAAGCTGTGAGGCAAGACCCCCTCAAAGATTTTATATCTCCGCCAGGCTTGAATCCCAAAGGGTCTAAGTCGCGAGGGGAACACCCCAGTCTAGCAGTCGCGGTGGTGCTTTGCTAGGTAGAAAAGTATAAGTCATCTGTATCCCCGTCGCTTAGTGATTGAGGAAGAAGGTTTGTTGAGCTAACATGTTATGGGTCATTCAGGCCATTTTGATTGGTCGCGATAGGGGAGACGGCCCTGTGAGGGAAAGGAAAATGGGTATGAGAAACGGGTGAGAGACAGGCAACCCCCTTCACGTATTTTCAACATTGTGGCCGAGGGCAAACGTGGCCGACGGACCAAACATAAATATCGAGCGTTGCGTCGACATAACGTTATGTTTTGGCCAAGCCGCGGCCAAAATCGAGTGGACGAAAGATCGAGTCGATCCATGGCGCGCCACAATGCTCTCAAATGACCAATCAAACACACGCGGGGGCCGAGCGTCAGCGAGGGCCCCCTCTCGATGACAACGGGATTGGCCAGGGGGGGACGAGCTTGTTAGAGCCTCCCCCACCACCCGGCAACTTTGGGTTGTTGCTGGCTCATAAATTCAACGGGCGACGTGGAGCCATGCGAAGCACGCCACCATTTCCACCCGGCGACCGTGGCCGTCACTTTCTTGACAAAGTGACCGAGCAACGGGAGCGGGCCTGTCAGGCCACCCCCGCCACCCGGTAGCTTTTGCAACTGAACGTAGGTTGTCTAGTTGCCACTCTTGATTCAAACAACAACCAATCAGAAGACGATACCCATACTTAGTCCAAAATTGCATGGTTGTGAACATCTTCGAGGTGATGCAACTGTCTACGCGTCACATGTGGAGATGACGTGGAGATCTTTCCCGTGCACTTTCTTCGACATTTAGCGTAGAAAGTCCCAAAAAAACACCATCTTCGCCTGCCGTGGAGGGGCCATTTTCTCCACTATGTCTCCACTATGCATAGGTTAGCGTTGAAAAAACCCAAACAAAGATGGCCGGAGATCAACACCTGGGGCGTTTTTTGCCGTTTCGGCCCAAACCGGTCTCAGAGTGTAGGCTAGCCAACAAGGTCACACCACCCACGACCTTGCCTACTCTACCTTACATGTGTAGCACCTGACTTGAAGCTTCTGACTAGTCTTCTTTACATGTGTGGCACCTGACTTCAACCTTTCACTAGTCTTCTTCACATGTGCAAGACCTTACTTGACGCGCCGAGACGTCGCTTTCTCTGGTGGGGTGGGATGTAGTGATACGAGTTATAATATATTAGTGTATTTTTATTTTAATATTTTTAGAGTAGTTCTGTGTATATTCAAGTGTGAATAGATACTCTAGTGACTTGGTTCATGTCCTTTGAACCTTCTAAGGCATTTTTGAAGTTAGAGGAAGGACCTAAAAAAACTCCATCTGGCAAAAGTCAAATATGCTATTTTTAGGTCAAAAGGACATGTGTACATTATTCTAGAAAGAGGTGGCAAGTTTTGGGATGTGTTAAGTGCCAAAAAATCAACATGCACCTTCCTAGAAATTATTTACGTAGCAAGTATATACACAAGAGCTAGAGCATAGAATAGCATTTTAGAATCACTCTTATACATGCCAAATTCCAGAAATACATTAACTTTCAATAAGCCATCTCTCTTTCAAGAAGCTACCACGTGTGTTTAGAGATCCTTGTCTTGAATAGATAAAGTATTCTGTTTTACTAAGTACTTAATCTATCTGTTTCACAACACAAGCAGGACAAAATTGTCGCACTCCCAAATTGTCGTTGAAATGGTGCCGCTTCAAGTTTTTCGTAATCGACGTCGCCGCGCAAACTTATGAAGCCCTTTCCAAGATCTTTCCATCTAGAATATTGGCTACAACCACTGTCAGCATTGTGCGCGCCATCGACTCTCTACCCATGTAGTCAAAATCAACAATGCGGCCACCAGGACGGGTTCCAAGAAAAGGAAGTAAGCCTTCATTTGGAAGCGAACGAGGACAAAATCTTTGCATCCTATAAAAAATTTGAAGACGATTTGAATACTTGAAGTGGCAAACTGAAAAGTGGGACTGCAAAGTGGATAATCTAGATGCACATGAGCGCACTTATAGACCTCGTTCTCCATGGGTGAAGATCAAGAGAAAACCTCCAAAGAGAAACTTCGTATGAAGTGCTTTAGCAGACGCTCCATTGGGTTGCTCTTTGAAAAGTTTGACAAAGCGTTTTGGCCAAAATACTACAACAAAACTTGCAAGGACCTGCCTTAAACTTGTCCATACAAGTCGCTTAGTGGGTGCTCAACCAGAAAATTCAATTGGTGGGGAATATACAATGTTTCTTAGAAAACAATATCTAAATTATTGTGTACAACATATGTGAACTTCAAATCGATCCCACACTTCAAATTATATTGTTCTGGCAGATTCTCAATAATATATGATGGGACAAGTTGACCAACACATCAAGAAGTCGTTGCCAAGCGGCCCTCCCTCAGAGAGGCAAGAAAACGTTGCGGAAAAGTATAAATAAGTATCACTTCTTCGTTATTGATCGATGTTCACTTCATCAAATAATTTATGGGTAAAGACAGGCAAAATCTTCTATATTACTTCTCTTTGAGGTACTTTTTATAATTTTATGAATGTTAAAAAACCTTGCAAAGCTTTCTCACTGATATTTTGTTGGACGTCATCTTAAAGCTCATTGCATTCTCCGCATGCTCCACTTGTCGATATAGTGATTGCACTTTGTTTTTGCTGCTGTTGCTGGCCATACTGCCTTGGTGGTTGTTGTTGCTACTGATACTCTATCGCGTCCTTTGCAAATGGGGGTGCTAGCGCTGCTTTTATCATTGAATCACCGCCTAGAAGAATCTTGCCTCTCCTCCCCCCGTCCCCAAAGATCCAAACATAATCGGTCGAGCCTCTCGTCATATCCTTTTGCCCCTTGGATTGACGCCATGTGGCATTTGACTAATTTCTTGTGGCCTCTTTCCTTACGCACAATTCAAGGACGTAATCAACAAATGTGATTTTCATACTTCAACTCTCTCCCACTCTCTCATCCTCAAGGACCTACAAGAAAGAGAAGATAGAGGAAAAACACCTTAAAGGATCTTAGTTGATGTGGGAATGAAAGTGTAATGAATCACTACATTGTTAGACGTATAAATTCAATGAAACGTCATACTGATTAGGTTAATTGTGGTGATTATTACTTTATTATTTGTTGTAACGACTCAGTTGACAGCAGCTGGCTAAAGTCTATTTAAGTTAGTTTGCTGACACATTCTTTGACAACTGACCACCTTAAGCAGCCCTAGCAAACTGCCTCGCAATTCATCTATTGTGGTATGCTCGATAGACTAATGGCCAGATGACACCTTAGGCATATGGCACTTCGGAATGCTAGGAGATAGTTGTGGATTTGGTTAGCCAAGGTCCTACCGACATGGTTAACTCTCGAGTAGGCGGTACCATCGCATCGCCGTTGAACAGTAAACTTATTCTAGATACATATGCTAGGTTTTGTTATCAAATTCAGCATTAAAAATGATGTCAATTCTCTGTATAGTCTCCTAAGACATATCTGTGCCCAAGATTGCAATCTGTTACACAAACATTTTATCTACCGTGCTTATGTCATGGATTTATTGATTGCATGATTGATGCCGGCTTACTTTCATTTTACTATTGAGTATACTCGCATCCATTGTATCGTGCTTTTATATTTAATGATTTAATCAAAAACCACCATAGAGATTACTCCTTGCTGTTATGATTTTTATCAATCAAGTGATTGTTTATTGGTAAGTCGATTCAACTCAAATAAGGTAGCTGTCAAGGGGACTAGCCATATGAGTCAAAATCCTAGTTGTAATGGACATTGAGTGATAGTGAATTAAAGTTTGAAAATCCTATTGCATACTTGTAAGGCTTCAGATTGGCCTTAATGCTTTGCACGTCGGTTCATTTTTCATCAGTGTTAAACCTACAATTGAGAATTTGCAGGCAGAGGAAAGGCACGATGGCAAACTCAAACCTCGTTGTTGAAGATATTTGCATATCACGCAACTGTTGGTCTGACAAGGTGAGATGGTTCATTGTCTCTAGCACATAGAGGAGGCTTTTCAATGATCGTTGAATTGCTAGCGTGAGATACAAGGTGCGTTGACGGTGGCCGCGACCTCCAATGCCAACTCTCGTGGCAAGCACGATCTCAAGGGGGAAACATTCACAAGCGAGAAGTCGAACATGGTGTTCAGGTGGACCGAGGAGGTTAAGGCCTACGTCAAGACGCCAATAATCAAGCGACTGGAGTTTGTGCTGATGATTCTTCCAGAGAGCGCGGGTACTTGAAGTCGAAACGAGCACTCGAAGAGTTCCATTTACTCGTTTCGATAATATGTTCAATTGTTTTGTTGCCTTCTATAGCCACTGAACTCATCATTGTCTTTGAGGGAGAATATTAGCGGATTGAATGTGCAAGATTACATTACCCGGTTTAACAATTTGATAATGGATTGCCTATAGTTGCGTGCATGCTACCTTCGGGAACTAATGCCCGCCATCTTCACGCAAAAGATCATCTCAAAACCAGTGGGCCTTTGTAATGAATCAGTTCATTATTTATTTAATTAATTACATGTATAAATACAATACTAAATAAGTATTATGTCAATATACTCACATGTGCGAGTTCATCTAAATGAATGTACGTCGATGTAATGCGAGTTTACTTACTTTGTCAAAAAGGTCAGCAGGATGACTTTTGTATCATTATGCAGTTTGCTGACTTTGTTGAAAAGGTCATCAGGATGACTTTTGTATCATAGTATACTTTGCTGAGATTGTATATCAGTTATATATATGATATAATATTAGTAGGTTGACATATAATAAGCTCGCTTGATATTAGTCAATGTACTTAGCTTCAGTACGCTGAGGATAGATATATTTGTTTCAGTGGTATCGGAGCTAAGTCCTTTCTTGAATGTCTATGCTTGTCTTCTTTGTCTCATGAGGTAAATGTGTGAGGCTTACTTGTGTGGTATAATGAGTCTAGTGTATGAATGTAGAGCATTGCAAATCCTGTCCAGGATCCTTCCACTTGCTCACCTTGTGTGTCTCTTGGCTCAATGTACTATGCGGCAAACCAACTTGACTTTCCTAGCCTTTTGTGTACAGATCCACGCAATGAGAAGCCTAAAGTGGAATCTTGATGGAAGAGGTGTCTGCAAGCATCGAGGGCTGCCTCAAGGGAGTTGCATCATAGCAAGCTGGATATGACTCATTTACCTCACTTGATCATAGTCATTGTGTGTTGTTATAGGCAATCCACGGCTAGTATAGAGAGGGGTGTGCACTCAACTGTGCTAGGGGAGTTGTTAGTCTGTTGTGCTATCCCTTCGGGTTTAAGCTTGGTGCTTTGCAAGAGACGTTCCTCTCTCATTACATGTGTGGTATTTAGGTTGAGGGAGCTTGAGTATGGCTGCATGTGTTGAGAAATTGAGTCAGTACGTGCACACATGATTTACTAACTTAAGTTTCCAAGTATGGATTGACGACAGGTTATCCTCGCCACGGTCCAAGTGCACTACGTCGTCCACAAGCTTCAGCACGCTGCAACTTCTATGTGAAGAGGCTTCGGCAGCAACAATGGCATCCTACAGATACCCTATATTCCCAACCTTGGCTGTGACATTGTGTGCTTCTCCCGTTGGCCACATTGACGTGTGCTTCCAGGGTTTAGGGTATGTGTCTTGTGCTTGAATGCTATGTGTGAGACGATGCTTTTTGTGGTACTTGATGGGATCGTGGGAGCTTGGGTTTAAGCTTAAGATGAGTTTTGTCAATGTGCTGAGGTTTATGGATGCGGTTCTTATGTGATGGCTGACTTAGGTTAAGTCAACCTGCTGGAATATTTGACCTAATGTGGAAAAAGGGATTAAGGGCTTGGGTTTATGAACGCAAGGGCTTTCCGTTGACTCTCTTTTATTTTGCATTGCTTAATAAGGGTTAAGTGTTCGAGAGCAGCCGCGATCAATGAGTACTTTGAGTGCTTGAGTTGAATGAGCTTTGGGTATTGCCATGCTTGGTGCTTGGCATGTTTTACTATAGGACTATGGCCTGTTGGAGCCAATGAGGGATTCAGATAGATCAGCATACCGAGACTTGGGTCTGTACGGTGTGTTGACTGCTGTATGTGAAGTCAACGTGGATACTAGAGGGGGTTTGACTACTTGCCTTAGGTCCAGTTGACTATATGTTTTTGGATGCCATCTGTACACTTGGTCAAGTGTAAGGAGGTATGTGTCTTCGTCATAGGGACGATCTGGGCATATTAGCAGTGTGCTAAGATTCTGCCGGCCTCGCAGCTAACTGAGCTCGCTAGAGGCGCATGCTAGGTAGCATGCAAGGTGCATTGGTATATGCGTCAGGTGCATGGAATTTGCATTCCGGGTGCTAGAGGTAGTGGATCGTCGTTAGCATACCGTAGAGCATGTGTAAAATGGGCCTTGCTGTAATAGATGCACTATGCACACCTAAGTAAAGTCAGAAGAGGCCATCGACATTATAAACGTTCTCGCAATGCATGGCTTGAATGATCTTGTTCAGTCTGATGCATAAACATTCTTCTTGCTAGCTTGGGGTTACAATGCAAAAGTCTTACCAATGATTTATGCACGCTGTTGTTATTGGCTTGCTAAGTGCTTGCTGCAATTGCAATAGGTGCCATGTATGTGCCTCCAAAGAGGAACTTAGTTTTGAGCTATACAGAGTTTGCACCATTGCCATTGGTTGAGTCTATGTGATCCCAATGTTTGCCTTGTCCTCCCGGGAACTATGTAAGATGAAGGCATCAGATCTTGAGTAGACTGATGCAGCTAGGGTGTAGTGTTTACCACGCGTAGCTAAGCTCATGGAAGGCAACTTACACACTTGCTTGTTGTCTGTTTGACAAATTGAGATCAACAAGCAGAGTGTGAAGCAATGGTGACGTACAGGTCGAGAGAGGCCGAGGAGTTGGCATGCTGGACGCTGCCACGTGACGCTTCCCCACCTGTCCTCTGGGCAACTTCAGGCAGTAAGGCCTGAAGAAGGGAGTATCCTGAAACATCAGAACTATGATACAGTTGGTTGTTTCTGTTCCCTTTTCACTTGGATTGTTGACTCTCACTATTTGGCGGTTGTCATTTTGGTGTATGTCTTGCTAAGAATGACTAGTATAAGTCCTTGTATGCATGCGTTGGTAGATTCAGCTAACTGAGCTACTCTTTGATATTGGAGGAACTTGCTAATGGGACCGCTTGTCTTTATTTCATAGCAAGCTATCTGCACTTCCAAATGGAGGGGTGTAATACGCTAACTTGAGTTTTGGTTATTCATGGATAGAGCTTTATGGTGAGAAAGTCTGAATGGCAGTACACTCTCCCCTGTGCCACTCTGGGCATTGCTCTAGTCTTAAGAACTGGACTATTTTTTTTTTGGGGGGGACTTTCTTTCTTGCTTACTTGGGTGTTTGCGCTCTGTGCCCTCTCTTAGTTTTCCTTTGTTGATTCTTCTCCACCCACTTGTACCATCGCAATCCTCTATGTCTGTCACTCTATGTGGTTCTTATGATGCGGAGTTGTAGGCACTTCTTGGTGTGCTTATGTGGTTAGAGCTGTCGGGTCGCCAGCTATTTAAGTTGGGGAGAGGGAGATGGGATGTGTATTAGGAGTATCCAGTAAGTTGTGCTTCCCTGCATACTGAGCAGCAAGTGTATGTACTAATTGAGTCATACACTGCCACATCCTATGTATGTATTGCATTAATATCAAGAGCATCAGGGACTGACTGGTGTAAACTGTGAGTTGCAGTACACTGTTGGAGCAAGTGTACGTACTAAGTGAGTAAGTACAATGCCATAAGTTGGGATTGGGTAGCAATGATGCATGGCACATCAGGGAACTGCTTGAGGTGACCAGCATATTGCTCAAAACCATATGTTTTTTTGAACTTAGTATGTTCTGAAAATGTGGTTAAAATTTAAAATTTTCTTGGGCTCATTAACCTGATGCTACTCATCTTGTAAGGGCATTTAATGCCATCAAACCAGTTGGTCTCTCTTTTCCTTCAGTACGCTGAATTTGGAGCAGTTACCTAAGTCACAAGAAATTGCTTGTGAGGAGCTTTCAAGGTGTGAGCACAGCAGGAGTTGAAGACCAAGAGAAGGAGAAAAGGCTTAGTTCAGTAGGCTGGGCCTTAATAACATTCTTTCATTGTTTGACCTCAAAAGAAGGCTGTTCGATTTGGGTGTAGTTTGCATGGTGTGAGGTGCTCTATTGTGTCTTTCAACTGGAAGGACTACTGTGAGTAGGGGTAAGTACATGCATGTCTTCAGTTATTGATGGTGAAGTCAGATGGTTGCTTGCATGATAGTTTTCTGTGATTAATACTTGCATAGGGTAGGTGAATATATCACGCACATGTTTTGTTTGCTTGCTTTGCTTCACCTAGTTGATTGAAGTGTATTATTAAATAAATGATTTGTATGCTGAGTGTTGTCGAGGCGACAACGATTTAAGTTGGGGGGATTGTAATGAATCAGTTCATTATTTATTTAATTAATTGCATGTATAAATACAACACTAAATGAGTATTATGTCAATGTACTCACATGTGCGAGTTCATCTAAATGAATGTATGTTGATGTAATGCGAGTTTACTTACTTTGTCAAAAAGGTCAGCAGGATGACTTTTGTATCATAGTTAAGTTTGCTGACTTTGTTGAAAAGGTCAGCAAGATAACTTTTGAATCATAGTATAGTTTGCTGAGGTTTATATATCAGTTATGTATAAAATATAATATCAGTAGGTCGACATATAGTAAGCTCGCTTGATATTAGTCAGTATACTTAGCTTCAGTACGCTGAAGATAGAATCTTTCATTTAGATAACTATTTGTAGATTGGCACGTGTGACCGTAGTATACTGTAAAATCGAGAGGTCAACTGAGATTTGGTAAACCGATGTTCTACCAGTGTGGTTAACTCCTGGGTAGGCGGAGCCGTCGTCAGTCAACTGAACAGTTAGGACTTCAGTCAACCGACCAATTAATATGGTTGTTATATCTAGATGCGTGGGTTCCAGCTTAACGGGTTTCCCACGAAACGGCGCACCTTGCGCCGTGGTCAACCGAATGGTCACTAGGTACATAGCAGGTTAGGATCTCGTAGTCCTTGATCTGGACAATAGGCTTCAGAGTTGGATTTTCTACTTGCAGATCATGTGTGCACTTTTGGGTTGGTTATTATGACCAGCTTTCACGGAAATTGACATGGCGTCTTCGTCTCTGCTTTAAATGGAGCGCACTAGGACTGTTTGGAAAGGTCTCGTCAAGATGCGTCCGTTGCCGTTAAGTTTGCTCAGTGTGGAGTAGTATTGACAGAGTTATGCCCTCTGACATTTCGGGTTCACATAGCGGACAGATTCCATGGTTTTGCACCTAAGTCAGTGGGATGTGTTTTAGCTACTTTATGGTCATCTGTATGAGAGCGCCTTTGCTATTCAGTCCCTTGATGTTGTGTATGTGCTTATACATGCTTGTATGCCTAGTAGGCAAGAGACCATGAAATTCTAAAGGAGAAGCTCTAGTCCTCAAGCTTGCCTCTTTCTTGTGCCTTGTGTTAGTGTACAACTATGGCACACTACGGTAAGTGAGTCAAGGAATATAGATGGGTAAACGGAATTCACTCTAAGGGCGAAGATTGATCTCTGATTTTACACGCTTCCACCTATCTCTGATCTTATATATTTAACTGAAATATATTTATCTTGAATAAGCAAGATTCATTTCAGCCTCTATTGGAATGCAAGCCTTGGCGCAGAGAATCAACCTTGTAACCTTTCAACAATCACACACCAATTAAGGCCGCTTCATGCACAACGTCTATTCAGGCAACGCTACGGGCCGAGACAACCTCCTACGTGTGGCACCGGTGATTGAAGGAGGACCAGTCCTTATGAAGCCGGGAGTTGTCCAATAGTCTCGTCACCGCAAAGAGAGGCAATGCTATTACTGCAAGCAAGTGGGGCATCTCTTGTGCGAGTGCCCTCAACGTCCGGCTCGACAAAAAATGGTGGAGAGTAGTGACTCTACGGGAGCTCCCTGGTGGGATGGCTGAGGAAGGAGGGCATGACATCCTCCTCGATCCTGTCGTCTTGGACAGACACAATACTGGCCATGCTGCGAAGGGCATGGTTGATAGCAGAGCTGGTGCAAGCTTTGTGCACAGGAATCTGGCGGCTAAGTCTAAGCTATTGGTGGTCACCAATGGTCTAAGGGGAGGCTGTGTTCTTAAAGTGTAGACCCATGGTTGGGCCGGTGGAGATTGAAGTGGTGGAATGCGAGATCGCAAGTATGATGGAGCAAGCCGAGTCTTCCATGAAGTGATTTTGGAAATGCCTTAGCTCCTAAGCGTGGAGCAAGTGATTGATTGGAGTAAGAAGACGATAGCTTGTAAAGGAGGGTTTCAAAAAATGGAGGGTAGAATGGTGCAGAATCTTAAGATGAGTAGTGCTGGTAGCCGATATATTCTATCTTTGTTGCAAATGGAGAGGCTGATGAGTGATTGCAAAGTTGTAGATATTTTCGTGGTGGCTTTTTTTAGATTGCCGGACAAAGCGGACATGATTGGAAGTCATGATTGAGGGCATCCTGGTGCCTTGGAGGAGAAGGCTTCTCCTGAGATTGCTACTGCCAATGTACCCGATGACCTTTCGAAATCATTTGAGAGTTACTATTGAAGTTCATAGAGGTCTTCATCGAGGGGCTGCCGCCGAGGCTACCTCCTCTTAGGTAGAAGTAGAGAAGAACTCGAGGAGGAAAATAGTAAGCCTGTCTTTGGGCCTAAGTTTGGATGTCATATGCCAAATTCCTTGCCAAGCAATTGGCATATTTGGAAATAAGGAAATTTTGTGAGACCAAATGAGGTCAAACAAATTCACTTCTGCAATACTTGTCGTGCGATAGGAGGTCGGGTGCGTATTATCAACACAAGCGATGCATAATAAGCAAGCATGCTTTGCTGCAATGAAGTCTATAATACATGTGGCTTAATTGCCAGAAGACAGTCAAGCGTCAAATGTTTTAATTAAGGAGTGTGTACTCTCCAGAGTGAGCACCTCAAGACTGTAATCTGGTAGGAAAACAACTAATGAAGTCTGGCCCAAAAGATCACTGGAAGCACATCATGATCTTCAAGAGTAGTCCTATGGCAGGGGGTATAAGCTGTGACTTTGCTCACCACTTGTGAAGTTCTTCTAGTGACTGGAAGCTAGCAAGGCTTGCTCTTCACAAGAGAGAGACTAAGTGGTCTTGAAAACACAAGAGATAAAAGTGTAAGCTTTACTGATAATCTCTGTGACTTACAACTGGCATAATGGGACTTCTAAAAAGATGTTCCTCTAGGGACATCTCTAGCACTTATACTCCTGGAAACTCGGCGTCGCGTGCGGCGAATCCAATGCATGTAGTCACTTTAGGAGGCTCTCCTATGTCCACCAAAGTGTACAAGGCATGTACTAGCACTCCTGTAGGCTAAGCATAACTCAAACCAATCAAAGCAAAGCACGTAAAATATGCTAAGTGTCTCTCATTGGTGGAGCTTACCTTGGGTAGTTCTACCTAGATAGCGCCTCAAAAGTGAATCTGGAATTTGAGGAAGCTTTCTCTAGGAGTAGGTGATGCAGTCACGAAGTTATAGCCTCAATGATGCACTTATACTATGGCAATGCAAGACTTATGTAGTCTAAAGGGCTCGCGGATTTGTGCGCACAAAGCTAGGGGTCCTTGGGGTCACGAATAGTCAACATTGTCACCTTTGGGTGCATTGAGTCACAAGTTGGCCATTTGGTGTGATTCCGCTAGGTGCCAAAAGGAGTGCGGACTAGATCGCATCTATCTCGCTCGATAATTAACCAAATGACGCGAAACCGGTGCCATTCGGAAGATGCTTCGACGCGCTACACTTCGATGACTTGGAAATCTAGAAAAGGTCAACATATGGATGCGCAACGTTAATGCAAAGTCGATCTTCCAAGGTTGATGGTTCACACACATAGAGCTTGCTTTTGTACGTCAACCTCGACTTGATAAATTATGACAGCTGTCGTGCGGTAGGAGATCGGGTGCGTATTATCAACACAAGCGATGCATACTAAGCAAGCAGGCTTTGCTGCAATGAAGTCTATAATACATGTGGCTTTATAGCCAGAAGACAGTCAAGCGTCAAATGTTTAAAATCCCCCCCCAGCTCTCAGCCACCAGCTGATGGGCTGTGATCGCTGTCTAAAGCTAAAGTAGTGCAGTCGCTACAAAACCAGTCTCCTCAACCTGGAGGAGGCTGAGAGTGCGCTTAACACCGAAGTGTCCAAGCGTCTCGTGCACACGTCGCACCAGCTGATTGCGTATAGCGGGCTCAGGGACCACCAGGACAGAGCCGTCCGCCATCACTCGCCGCATGCGCCCCTCCATGAAGACGAAGTCCCGGCTACGCTTGAGGACGCGGTCACGCTCGTGGACGCTAATGCCTGGGACCAACTCCTTGGCCGTGACGTACTGCAGCAACGGGGTGTTGTCCCACACGTCCTCGGGCCCGCGCTGCCAGCTGTCCTGCTCCTCAGCTGCTTCCAAGGCTAGTCGTCGAGTGGTGACAGTCACCATGTCTAGGCTAGTGAGCCCTGCGGGCCGCACGTCGCCGTCAACGGTGAAGGCCAGGAATGCCGTCGCGTGCCAGGCCACTGGCTCATCCTCATCGTGGCGGGCTACCATGAGGTCTCGCGAAGAGGGCAGCGGGTTGCGGCTGAGGCCGTCAGCGTCCAGGTTCGTCGACCCTGGACGATGGTGCACGTCAAAGATGTACTCTTGCAAGGTGAGCGCCCACCGTGCGTACTTGCCTGTCAGGCGCTCCGACGTTATGAGCCACTTGAGTGGCTGATGGTCGGTGACCAAGCGGAAGTGGGTGCCGTAGAGATAGTGCCTGAAATGCACAATTGCCCATGCCGCTGCTAGGCACTCCCCCTCATAGGAGCCGTAGTTGCCCTCGGCACGGTTGTTGCTGCGGCTGGCGTACGCCACCACATGCTCGAAGCCGTCATGCTCCTGCACCAGCACTGCTCCAAGCCCTGCCTGCGACCAGTCGGTCTGGAGGATGAAGGGCTTCTGATAGTGAGGCCGCCGAAGTACTGGGGCGCTCACCAACAGCTTCTTGAGCTTGTCAAACGCCGCCTACTGCTCTGGGCCCCATACGTAGGCAACGCCCTTGCGTAGCGAGTCGTTGAGCGGCTTGGCCAGCTCGCTGAACCCAGGCACAAAGCGGCGATAGTAGTTGGCGATGCCAAGGAAGGCCCTTAGCTGCGAGAGGTGGGTCGGCGGCGGGATGCCTGTGATGGCCAAGATCTTGGCTAGCTGAGGAGCCAAACCACTGGAAGACAAAAGATGCCCAAGGTACTCCACCTCCCGCGTCCCAAAGGTGCACTTGCCTGGATGACACTTGAGCCCAACGGCCTCCAAGCGGTCCAGGACTGTAGTGATATGCGCCACGTGCTCCTCAAACGTCTCACTGAAGACGAGCATGTCATCAATGTAGCATCGGGCAAAGGAGAGCCCTGCCAGCTCCTTACCCATGACTCGCTGGAAGGTGGCAGGAGCGTTCTTCAAGCCGAAGGGCATAACCCTCCACTCATAGAGACGCTGCGATTCCCAAAAAGTCGTCTTATGCTGGTCCTCCTCCGCAATGGGTATCTGGTTGAAGCTCTGCCTCAAATCCAGCACCGAGAACCAAGTACAAGCGCCGATGTCGTTGAAGATCTTGTCAGGGGTTGGCATAGGGTATCTGTCCTGCTCGGTGACCTTGTTAAGCTTACAATAGTCACCGCACATCCTCTTCTCAGACCAGTTCCTTGAGGCGTCCTTCTTAGTTGGCATGACTGTGGGCGCAGCGTAGGTGGAGGCAGACTCACGAATGAGCTGACACTCCTCTAGCTTGCCTGTTTGTGTGCTGATCAGGTCGTCCTCAAAGCGGCTGTAGCGATAGCGCTTCTGGAAGATGGGCACGTTTGTCTGGAGGGGTATCCTCATAGGGTCGCCTGTGTAGCGCCTAAGATCGTGCATGCCGCTGGCAAAGCTGGCACTGCGCCGTGCATCTAGCAATGCCGTTAGCTGAGCAGCCTGTGCCCAAGTGAGAGTCCCCCCCAGCTTCCAAGTAGGGACAGCTGGTGGTGGCTCGTGCGCTGCAGCTGGCGCAACCTGCCTTGCTGCTAGCGTGATCTGTGGGGCTGCAAGCGTCACCTGTCCTGCAGTTGGCTGCGCTCGGCCTCCCTCGGGTGCCTCCTCCTTGGCAGCTGTTGCCAGCTGCGCTGCACCACCTGTTGGTGCCTGAGAACGTGGAAAAAGAAATGGGGAGCGAAACTCCTTGGGTTGCTGTGAGGCCTCCAGTCTCCTCCTGCCCCCCCCCAGCAAAGCAGAACTAGGACCAGGACGCGGCGCAGGCGGTTGTTGGGAAGCTGGACCCTCGCGCTGGGAATGCCAGGTCGTACCTGGCGGGGCGCGGCCGTTGACGTTGGAATCTCGGTCTATGGCGTCGTAGAACTGGTCCATCTCAGGATGACAAGCCTGGGCGTAAAGGGGAGTCAGGGCCTGTGTCTGCAGGAGAAGCCATGTCAAGACGTTGGCATCAATAGCCTGGCCAAGGAGACGCACGCGGTTGACCTCGGTGATGCCGTCCACCTGTGTGAGGTGCGGAGGAAAGCCCATCGCACGCTCCATCTCCACGGCACGGGGCCGCTGGAACATGCCGGTCTCGAGGTCAATGATCATGCCGCGCTGGTCGCCCACGTAGGCCGTGCTATTGTAGCGACCCACGAACGTAGGAAGCGCCCGCGCGACGTCGTGGAGAACCTCACACTGGGCTTGACAAGGATGCGGAAGGGCGACCACGCGCTGGGCCAGGCGCGCCACGGCGAGAATGGAGTCAACGTTGCGCGTGTGGCGTGGATGTGCGGCCGCTAATGCCTCAAGCGTGCCTGGCATGGCCAGGTTGGTGAAGTAAGCACGCCCCGGATGCGCAAAGGAACCGATCTGGGCGGCGTCCATGACTGCCTCACGACCGACGTAGCTGCTGCAGAGGGAAAAGTCGGCGCTGACGTTGGGCCGAGAATTGTGGCGGACAGCCACGTTCTCCAACACCCAGGCGAGCGTGTGCGGCGGCTGGCGGTCCTCAACCATGTTGAGGACGCGGAGCAGGTGCCATAACAAGGCCGTACGCGAGTCACCGAGCGCGCCGCCCAGTCTCGCAATGGAGAAGCCTTGGCACTCCCAGCCAGCAATGATGAGGTTGATGGGTCCGAGGCGCGTAATGTGCTCGGCTGTAATGTCGTGGATGTCCATGGGCCAGTCAATTTGGGCGCGGTAGAAGGCATGCTCAGGGAAGAGGTCTGGGAAACGCTCGTGGCACAAGGCCATCTGCCTTGTAAGGAAGGACCTGTACGCCGAGGACCGAGGATGCTGGACTTGGCCACTGTCTGCTGCACACGTCCGGCTCGCGGGTCGATGGCGAAGAAAGGAACCGTGGAGGCGGTGCTGGCGGAGGCGCGACCTGGCCAGCCTGTGCCCAGGCTGTTGCCAGCAAACAAGTTTGTGACGTCACGGCACTCGTTGCTGGTCAAACAGTCGTGTTGTATCGGACGACTAGGCCCGCCGGCGCATGGATGGGCTCGACGGGGATTGGCCGTGGTCTCGTGTGAGAGAGAACTGAAGCCGGGAGGCCTTGTAGGCTGGCGTCGGACGCGAGCTGTAGGCGTGGGCGGCGGTGGCTCTGCTGATGGCTGGGCTGCGGGCTCCTCTGCGGCCTCCTGGGACCACTCCTGCCACTCCTCCTCCTCGCTGCTCAATGACGCGTCGTCGGACCTGCCTGGGAACGCTGCCTGCCTCATGGCCTCATCCTCAGACGTGGTAGTGCGTGGCCAAGAGTTGCCTGTCTTGTGAGACGGTGCGGGTGAGGGCAATTGGGAGGCCATGCGGTACTGGATGGCGACCCCCACAGGCACGTCATGCCGTATACGGACGTGTGATCTCGAGGAGGGTCCGCTCGTCGCAAGAGGCTGTGGCCTAGGTATGGCTGCTGCGGCTGTCGTTGCGTCATGAGCGTGCGCTGCGGCAGTAAGGGCAGCCGTGGCAATGGCGTGTGCCTCGACGGCGTCTGTCGCCATCTGAAGCATCATGGCGTTATGCGCGGCGTAGATCCGCACTGTCTCTCTAGCTTGTGCAGCCAGAGCATCAGCCTGCTCCTGGGGCGTGAGGTGGAGCTCGGCACCAGACAGCTCGGGATCCTCCTCCTGCGTCTCCAGTAAGTCGACGCCGACGGAGACCTCGTCATCCTCGGCTCCCCCCTTATCGGTCTGAACCACAGACCAACCGTCGTCCAGCGCCATGAAGCCAAAGAGGACGGACTCAGCTGAGCGACGATCCAAGATGTCAAGTGGCACAGATACAGTGCGGGTCCCCCCCGACTGCCAGTCGGGTCGATAGAAGACCCGCTCCACCCAGTTATCCACTGCGGCGCCGATAGGAAAGAGAACGTCCTGGCCAAGGAGCACGTCGAAGGTCTCGGAGCGAGTGACCAACGCATGCCGGTGGATGGTTGTCTCATCCGGAGTGCCGGGCCGAAAGGTGACGCGAAGGGCTAGCCGTGTGCGCCCGGTGACGGTCTCGGACGTGCCGGCCGCGGTGTTGATCCGCGTTGGCGTATCCTCTAGGTCGGCTGACGAGAGGCCCAGCTGGCGGAAGTAGCGCAAGCTGATGAGGACTGGCTGGGCGCCAGTGTCAAACATGATGCGCTGTGGGGCCTGCGTGTTGACCAGCACGATGCCCTGCGAATTATCCAAAAACGCAGCGTTAGGCGTGCTGATTATGCTGCGCTCATGCGCAGGTCGCGCGGGTGCGGAGAGCACCGCGGCTGCCGCGTCTGACGTTGGCCTGCCGTCAGAGGCGCGCTGGCTAGCCCTGCACGACTGGAGCAGTAGCTGGGTCGCCTGCCGTGTGGCCTCCATTGACACGCCGAGCTCCGCAAAGGAGACTGCGGGCGTGCGGTGAAGCGCCAGCGAGATGACCTTGGCGCTGAGCTGCACCGTGGTCATCGGCGAGGACATCGAGTGAGGCGCAAAGGCCGCTGGCGCTGCTGGCGTGTCCAGCATGCGGAATGAGCGGGGCAGACGCGGCGCCTCCTCCGTGCGACGCCCCTGATCCGGCCCGGCGCGCTTCTGTGCCACCGCTGGGCGTCCGGCTGCCACCAAAGCGTGCTTGCGCCGTGCTCTGCCGTCTGCTGTGCGGCCTCCAAGTGGCACTGTGCGTGCGCAGCAGGCCAGAATGGGGCCGCACGCGGCTGCAACAGCAGGCGCAGCCGCTGGTACAGCCGGTAAACGAGCGGCTGGCACACCTGGCGCTGGCGTACGTGGCGCTGGTGCTCCCAGCGCGGACGCACCTGGCGCTGGNACTGGCGCCGTGAGATGCGCTGGCTCGGGTCCTCCTGCAACTGGCACCTCGGCGAACGCTGGTGCCTCCGCCGGAGCGGCTGCGAATGCCAGCGCCGCTTCGGGCGCAGGCGCTTCGGCTGCTGGCACGAACGCCGGAGCTGGCGCAGGCTTGGTTGCTGGCAACTTGACAAGTGGCGCTTCGAGGACGCCGCTGGGCCTGCCAGGTCGCGTCGCCCAACCGGGGCCGGTGTCAGTATCGGCTGCCCCAAGCAAGGCACGTGGCGCCCTCCAGGTAGCGCGCGTGCTCGCCGGGACCCTCGCCACGCTTATCGCGTAGGATCGAGGTTTTTGTGCGCAGCCAGGATTTAAGCCCTGGCTGTGCGCAGCCGTGTGCGCGCCGTCGCAGCTCCGCACGGAGATGCGACCACACAGCGCGACCAAAGATGTCGCCGCGGCTGCTAGATTTGCGCTGGCTGGGCCGGACTGCGTGCGCGTACCAAATGGCGGCACGTGTGCGCAGCTGCTGTACGTGGCTGCCGTGAGGTGGTCGCGTGGCTGGCTGTTGAGCGAGCCTCGCAGTGCGGTGCGCAGCGTGTGCGGGCGTGTGCAGGCATGCGCAGGTGTGCAGCTGCCGTCAGGCAAAGTCTCCCCAACCGCGCATTCGTCAGGTGCGACGGCTGCTGGCGCGGCTGCCAGGACTGGAGCAGGTGCGGTTGCTGGGAGGCTGCCAAGTGGCGCCTCCCAATTGCCCCTTGGGTTGCGGGGGCGCGTGGCCGGTCCGACATCAAGGTCCGTGTCGGCTGCCTCGAGCGCCGCTCGTTACGCCCTCCCCCTGGCGCGTGCGTACGCCGAGGCCCCCGTAGCGCGAATTACGTCGGCGCGGGGGTTTTGTGCGCAGCCAGGGTTTAAGCCCTGGCTTTGCGCGATCGTGATCGTGCCATCAACGCTCCGCCCGGCGGTCTGGCCGCACAGCGTAGTCAGGGATGCCCCCCCTTGACTAGGAATAGCGATTACGGCCGCCGGATCTGCGCTGGCCGTGCCGGGCTGCGTGCGCGCGCCACGTGGAAGGACGTGTGCGCAGCTGCTGCTGTGGCTGCCGGGCTAAGGTCCCGTAGCTGGCTCCCCGACAAGCCTCGCGCCACCGTGTGCAGCGTGAGCGTACGCGTGAGAGTGCAAGTGTGCGCGTGGCTGACGACGGGAGCGGCACGGCCTGCCGGACACATGGCAAGTGTCGGCGCCTACTGGACCCTGCTGCTTGCAACAGCCAGCAGGGGGCGATCATCCCCGTGTTGCCGGCTGATGCGTAGGTCTGCGCCCGGGCTGGCGGCGCGTAGAGCGAGGGGCGCTGCAGCCGTGTGTGCTGCAGTCGTGGTACTCAGCTGGCGAGCGCGCCCCGTCGCCACAGCTGTCGCTGTGTAGACTGCCGAAAGCACTGCTGGCGTCCGCAGGGCGGCACAGGCCAGAGGGGCTGCTGGAGCCTGCGGCTGTGCTGGCGTGTGTGCCGAAGCATCAAGGGGCGCGTCGGGAGGTGCAGCGTCCGTGACGCAAGGTAGCGGGACCGCGTGAGCTTGCAGCCTGCCATCTGGCAGCCTGACCGGTCGAGTGTAGCGGCTGCTGAAGGACATCAGCGCAGAGTGCGCAGGTCTGGCAGAAGCGTTTGCGCAGACGTTTGCGGCGCTGATTGCCGTAGCTCTGTCAAGGGGCGGGCACGTGCGAGGCTGCAGCGTTGTTGTAGCGCCAAGTGCCAGCCTCTGGGGCTGCCACGTGTCGACGTCGTGAAAGTGCGCATGAGCTGCGCAGACGCCAGCTGTCGAAGCAGGAGCGTCGGACGGCGGGACGCGTGCAAAGAGGGCTCCGCACGCGTCGTAACTGTCGGTGGCGACGAGACCTCGGAGTCTGGCGATCTCCGCATTGGCCTCTACGAGGGCGTCGCTGACGTCGTCAAAACTGTAGTAATCAACTCCGGGAGTCAGTGCGGCGTCCATCGTGGCCGTGGCTGCCGTCATCGAGGGGCGTCCACCCGTGCGAGGGTTACGCATGCCCCGAAGTCCTGCTGCGGGCGCAGGGCCGTCACGAGCGCGTTTGTTCTTGACATTGCGCTTCTTCTGCAGGCATACGATCTGCAGGTGGCCGGCCTTGCCACAGTAGGTACAGTCACCGGGCTTGCCATTTTGCGCAATAGTGCAGTTCTCGCGAGAGTGGCCCGTCTTCCCGCAAGACCAACAGGGGTCCCTTGTCGTGGCGGCCATGGAAATGCGGCCACGCGGAGCCCCGCGCTGCTGGGTCTGCTGGGACAGCTGAGAGCGCTGGGGCTGCTGCTGCTGCTGGGGCTGGCGAGTCGGAGCTGGGCGCATCGTTGTGGATGGCAGCACCAAAGTCTCCTGGCGTACGCCCGTGGATGCGAGGCCTACACGATCGCTAATGTTGCTCCGTGCGGCGGCCAAGCTCTGCTTCTCGACTGAGAGGTAAGCGTCCTCCAGCGGGTACTCGGAGCCGATGTGGTAGATGAGAGGAGCCATGGCTCGCTCCCTCAATCGTGGCTCTACGGCGCGCAAGAAGATCTCCGCTGCCTCCCGGTCAGTGACGGTGCCAACGTCTCGGCGAAGGTGCGTCAAACGGCGGTACATCATGCGGATCGTCTTGTTCTTGCGGCGGAAGAAGTGGTGCAGCTCGTACACCTTCTCTTCGGTCGCGGCCTGGAACTCCTTCCTGAGGACGTCCGAGAAGGCCTTGACCGGATCAGCGAGGGGGGTCTCTACGGGGGGTTCCCCCACAGGCTCTGTGCGTGCGTAGATCTCGTCACCCTTCTCACGGAATGTGTCACGGGCCTCGTAGAGGAGATAGCGCATGAGCATATAGAACACGTCACGCTTAGTGAGCGCGGGCGTCTTAAGCCTCGCGGTCACGAACTCAGCCTCGAACTCTGAGATTGTGTCGTCCAGATCACAGGTTCCTGGTCTGCCGCTGAAGCGGAAGAGGGAGGACCTGTCAGCCTTGACCTCGTGGTCACCTGCCATGGGATACCAGGAATCGTGGTGAGCCCATTGGGAAGATGGCTCAGGGACAATCACCGGAGGTACGCGTGCCGGCTGCTCCCTTTCAGAGGGTTCAGTGACAGTATTGAGATCGGAGTCTGAGTCTTCTCCACTAACCCCTTCGTAGTAAGGCTGGTAAGCACGCCCAGTACGGGTAGGCATACGCTGAAGGTTCTAATTGCGTGCAGGTAAAGAGAGATCTTTTTAGAAGTAAGGAGTGTGTACTCTCCAGAGTGAGCACCTCAAGAATGTAATCTGGTAGGAAAACAACTAATGAAGTCTGGCCCAAAAGATCACTGGAAGCACATCATGATCTTCAAGAGTAGTCCTATGGCAGGGGGTATAAGCTGTGACTTTGCTCACCACTTGTGAATTTCTTCTAGTGATTGGAAGCCAGCAAGGCTTGCTCTTCACTAGAGAGAGACTAAGTGGTCCTGAAAACACAAGATAAAAAAGTGTAAGCTTTACTGATAATCTCTGTGACTTACAACTGGCATAATGGGACTTCTAAAAAGATGTTCCTCTAGGGACATCTCTAGCACTTATACTCCTGGAAACCCGGTGTCGTATGCGGCGGATCCAATGCATGTAGTCACTCTAGGAGGCTCTTCTATGTCCACTAATGTGTACAAGGCATGTACTAGCACTCCTGTAGGCTAAGCATAACTCAAACCAATCAAAGCAAAGCACGTAAAATATGCTAAGTGTCTCTCATTGGTGGAGCTTACCTTGGGTAGTTCTACCTAGATAGCGCCTCAGAAGTGAATCTGGAATTTGAGGAAGCTTCCTCTAGGAGTAGGTGATGCAGTCACCAAGTTATAGCCACAATGATGCACTTATACTATGGCAATGCAAGACTTATGTAGTCTAAAGGGCTTGCGGATTTGTGCGCACAAAGCTAGGGGTCCTTGGGGTCACGAATAGTCAACATTGTCACCTTTGGGTGCATTGAGTCACAAGTTGGCCATTTGGTGTGATTCCGCTAGGTGCCGAAAGGAGTGCGGACTAGATCGCATCTATCTCGCTCGATAATTAACCAAATGACGCGAAACCGGTGCCATTCGGAAGATGCTTCGACGCGCTACACTTCGGTGACTCGGAAACCTAGAAAAGGTCAACATATGGATGCGCAATGTTAATGCAAAGTCAATCTTCCTAGGTTGATGGTTCACACACGTAGAGCTTGGTTTTGTACGTCAACCTTGACTCAATAAATGATGACATACCTTACTAATATCAATATAAGTCATCATTAGTGGTAGGATGGATTCTGCTTGTAAAACTTCGAAGGCATTGTTGTTTAGATGTATTAGCTTGCCTAGCTTACTATTGAGCCAAATAAACGCCTGCTATGGTTAGCAATAGGACTTATTTCTCATGTTGATGACATGCACAATGAGTTTGAGGCCTTGTTACCCTGTCGTAGATTTTGTATACTATCATAAGTTTTGCGCATTGTGGTCACCACATGTGTGGTTCCTTATTTCTCATGACGTTTGTAGGGCAATTTATTTGCTGACATACACAAAATTCTGTAAAATAATCTTTTAGTAACCTAGGATGATGCCTGGGCTATCATGTCCACCAATACATTTACGGATTGTATGCCCCATGACCGTAAATCCTTCATGGCAATATGCATTGATATGGTCCATGGCAACTTTTGTGGTGACATAGGTAAGAACAAACTTGACTCGCAAATATGAATTCTTTTCTCATTAGCGTCCAAATTAGAATTTCAATGTAGCTTGCAATTGCTCTTTGGCTTCTCGCGATGCGAAGACAAGGAAAAACGTGCAGAGGATACCAATAACTAGACACCAGCGTGGATGTAAACCCATAAAATGACATCTGGTGCCCGAGTCCGGAGGATATCACAATGGCAGGACAAAAACATCCAGGAATCTCCAAGGAAGAATCTGTAAGTAGGACACTCGGTTGCGCTCGAAATGGGGGGCCTGCCGTGAATGCAGGCGCGGAAACGACAACAGTGCACGGATGACCCTATGGCGAACTACTGACTTTGGAGCAGTCAACTGTGAAGCACGTGCTTTGACTTGCGCTTCTTGTTATGCTGCACAAACGCGCCCGCGCCCACAAGAATACAGAAAGCTACGAGTGAGAGGCCAGCCCCCAGGACAGCTTTTGCACGAATATGCTACTGGAAATCGTGCCTTGTCCTCATCATCTGGCTCCAACGGCTGCTGATAGGCTGCAGACAATGGAAGAGAGAGAAAGAGGAGCAGAAGGGCCCCTGCTGCCAAACCGTCACGCCGGCAATGAGGCAGAGTTATAAAACCAAAAGGACATCTCCCTACACCCTTGTCACATACGTTCCGTGAAACTACCGACTGTCTCAGACTCCGTCCCCCCTTTCAAAAAAGCTGAGCTGCTGCTGCTGCTGCTGCTGATACAGGTACAAACAAAGATGTCTATTGCGGCCGCCACGTAAGCAAGGCGATGGCAACCGCTGGATCTACCTCCAGCACTGATGCACACACTCGCCAGCTGCCTCTGCCCAACTTTTCCAAACGAAGAGGAAGAAGAGCGGCAGCACAGAAGAGGGTGACGTCAATGGTGGCAACGTAGTGGGGGAGCAAACGAGTAGCCAAAGAGGCCAGGCGGGGTACCCGCTGCTGCTTCTGCAGAGCCTCCATGTCCAGCCGCTCCTTCCACGAGCTCTTCCTCAGCTTTATCGGCCGGTTGCCCACATACTTGCCTGCAAAGTAGAAACACGCGCACACGCACGCGCGCACACGCACGCACACATGAAGAAGGCGCCGGTGAGAACGTGCTGAGGAGCTGGCAAACGCCTCGTCCAAGGCAATGCTGACAATGCGAGGCTGGGAGGGTCGCACGTCATCGCTGCGAGTATCACGCCTCGCAACTCAGAGGGGACACCTGTGAGCGCAGGACAGGGTCACGCTCTAGCATACCGGCAAAAGCAACAACCCCCCCTCCCCCCCCAAAATCTACAATTAGATGTCACGCGGTAAAAAGCATGCATTTCTGGTCGAAGCTGACGGAGAACGGGTGCAAAGCACAGGTTCACAGGGTCGGCCAGTCAGTCAGCCAACAGATGCAGACTGCCAGGGAGGGAATGAGGGTGTTCAATTGCCCTGTCTTTCTGCAAAAGAGTGGCGTTTAAATCTTTCCATTCTGTCAGGTCTTTTCTGCAAGATTTTGTGATTCTGTGCGATTGCGACAAGAACCAGAGAAGAGGAGGCCAGCGGCACAAAAAGGGAGGGACGGGGGGAGGGGTATACCGTTGATCTCCTTGAGAGCGGCCGCGAGGTCCAGCGCGTTTCCAAAGCTCACAAACCCGTAGCCCCTCGTCTTGCCCGTCCTCTTGTCCCGCACGACCTGCAGGGGCGTGCCAGGTGGCAGCAGTCACACCCAAGTGACACGCGTGAGGGCGAGGCACGAGTTAAGGGACAGCAGCCCAAGGAGCAGAGCAGAAGCAGGCGGAGCAGAGGCAGAGGCAGCCGCGCGCGGCGGGGCAGGCGGCCGGCGGGCGGGCCGGCGGGAGAGGCAGCGAGGCAGCACAGACACACGGGACCCCTGTGCGCCTCTCTTGCCCTCTCTGGCGTTGCACAAGCCCGGAAAGCGGAAAGTAGGCGGACAGGAGGCTTCTGCCTGTCGCGCTTACAGGCGGCATACGCTTCTGAGATGCGGTGCAGGACAGACACACCCGTTGGACTAGGAGCTTGCGAATACTTCTGATTGTGCATACTACCCCACATGCCTCTTGCTGCGTTGCTGCCAGTTACCGACCGGCCATGACGCACGCAGCGCGACACCAACCTATCCATCAAGTGACCGGCCAGCCAAACCGAGCAGCCAACCCAGGCACAATCAGAAGCACTTCATCAGTTGCTGTCGCGTGCACACAGCTGCCAGCCTTGGCGCGCTACTAGGGGAGGCACTACCCAGACGTACGCCACTGAAAGAGCGGAATAGCTTCCAACCGGCTCCGGCATTCACAACAATAAATAGCGTCTGCTTGCAGCATGCTGCTCCCATGGGGGGCCCACACAAGTCCCTGCTCTAACCCGGCCCAACCAGTGTTTGCAGCTCCCAAAAAAACGCGCAGAAGGCCTCGCACACCTGGGCGCCCCCCGCCTGTCCCCCCCCTCCCTCCCACCCCAGGCGCCCTCCCAGAGAAACTACGAGGGCGGGGCTACGTCTGGCAGCAGCAGGACTTTCAGGCCTGCCAGCTGGTTCCAAAGAGCTTCAAAAGCTCCCTTCTTAGTGAGCAGGAGAGCAATGCAGGCCCCGGGCGCTGGGCCGGCGAGCACACGGCAGAAATACGCAGCACGCATGTTCACAATCCGGAATCACATGTGGCAAGCTGACATGTGCACGTCTGGCCGCATGCATTTCCTCGCTACAGTGAGGGTAGGGGTGAGAGAGGGGATGCTGTCTCTTTCCAGCAGCCGCTGGAGGGGAGTCTTACCCGGGCCATGTTAAAGGAGGGGAAGCGCGAGAAGGCCTTGGTGAGCACCTCGTCGTTCACCTCGTTGCCCAGGTCCCCGCAGAACAGCCTATGATCATCTGCACCCCCACACCCAGGGCGGAGCCAGCCAGCCAGCCAGCCAGTGTGTCATGGGGCAGAAATAAGAGGCCGACACTTGGCAACCTGTGATGCCTCGCGGAAGACCTCGGAGCGACTGACCGCCTGGGAGCCGCCGCCGGAGCCGTGCCCTTGCCTGCCTCAATGGAATGTCAGCGTAAGCAACGGAGGCCACAGGGAGCAGCCCTTCAGACTCTCCAGGGCTCAGGGCTCAGGGCTCCTCCAGTCCCTCCCCCCCCAAAAACACGGGCGATGCCCTCCCTCTGCCTCCTGCTGTTGCATGGCGGTCTTGTTTCTTCCTCTCTCTTTCTCTCCATTCCCCCTTACGAAGGTATCACAGAGGGAGCTGCCGTGGAGCACGGGGCTCATCTCAATAAGCACGCCCGCTCGCCTTCCTGTCTTTGCTCCAGTGGGGCTGGTGGTACAGGCAGTCTCCTCGGTTGCTGTTAGTATCCATCTATTCCAAGTCTCTCTCTGCCACCGCCCGACTGCTTGGCGCTGCTGACAGTCCCCCTGGAGTTCGGGCGCTCGCCAGAGAAGCGATTTCTCACTGTTGCCAGCTGGCACCTGCTGAGGTATTCTTGGCAGGTAGTCTCCCGAGCAGTGCTGCATGCACGCGCAGGCGGGGGTGCCCACGCGCAGGCCGAGGCGCAGCCAGGTGGGTCGTGTGCACACCACGCAGAGATGGTCCCCAAGCAGGCCTAATCAGAAGGGAAGAAGAAGCTCGGGCTCAGCCAGTGCGCTGCCAGATCGCCAGCTCAAGGCTCCCAAGTGAAGAGAACGAATTCAAGGGACAAAAAAAGTGAAAGAAAAAGGGAAACGGAAGAAACAAAGCGGGGGGTGTTGGGGGGGGGGGGG
>WELA01012282.1:43324-64555 GCA_009602735.1 Mesotaenium endlicherianum
GAGAGAGAGAGAGAGAGAGAGAGAGAGAGAGAGAGAGAGAGAGAGAATGTGACCAAGTGTGTAGTGTGGGCTTAACCAAGCCTGCCGAAGGCCCTGGTTACTCTCCTGCTGCTCCCAACAGCAGCAAGGCCAACAGCATGAAGGTAGGAAGAGGGCTCCACGAGACGAAGCCAGCAAGGTGGCATGTCGAAGGACAGCTGAGATGCGCAGCTGGAGCCATCTGAAGAGGACCAGAACCATAGCCCCTGTTTCTAGAGTCTACCCTGTCACTCAGACAAATTGAGGATGGCGCATGTGAAAAGTGAATTGCTGGAGACTCACAGCCTAGCTGCCCGCAGACAAGAAGGTCACTGTCAGTACCTCAAACCCTAAAGGCCTGGGTTTTGTTTGGTCCCGGTAACAAACTCACACGCAGGCTAAGCTTGCTCGAAACAAGTTACTATCGACCTCGGGTGAAGGTGACTGCACGCATCTTATCTTCTCCCGGCGGTGCGGTGAACTTCCACAGATGTAGCTACTTCCTAGAGAGACGCTCACTCTTTCGTCCAAGGGTACGCCGTGTACGTAGCAGCTGGCCCTATGGATGCTAGTACCTCATACCTCACACTATGGCATCAAGAAGATACGGAATAACAGCCGACTAGCAGAGGCTGTAGACGAACTGCTAGGTTTACTGCGTGTGCCCTGAATTCTAGCACCAAAGAAGCTGATATGGGGAGGCTGGAGGGAGCATAGCCATGTGACAGGCAGCAACCCCGCCATGAGCTGCTCTGTCTCTTATGCCTATCCCCACAGTTGCTGTAGACCAAAAACGAGGAAGAGACAGGCACTGCAAAACACTGCCCGCATTCGTATAAAGTTCTGCTAACTTCCACCTTGTCTTGACTTACTCTGACGCTCATTGCAAAAGGCACAGCCTTCTTAAATAGTAAAGAGAAGATCCTTACTTGGCCCCCAAATGCTGGCGGCCTGCTGCCAGGTGGAGGAGGAGGAACGCCCGAACTTGCGTATGATTGTGAAGTTCCAGGAGGATATAACTCATGGGAGCCTGGGGCAGCGACTGGTGCCGAGGCCCTTGGCGGTGGCGGAGGGGGAGGGAGGGGCAGCTGGGCCATTAAGTGTGCTGGAGGTGGCTGTATTGACGTGGGCTCGGAGCCAAGCTCTTTCATCTCGGCTTCAAATCTCTCCAACTCGCTTAGTAGATCCGCCATTTTGTTTTGTGACACCTGCTGCTCTTGCTAAAATTTCCCTCGCCACAGCCTTCAATGTCAACCTGGAAGGGCTGTGAGCGGGAACGGATAACGTACCCTTCTCCCTCTCCCTTCGACAAAAGAATGACAGTAAATGGACGCACGCATGCAACCACATGCAACGAATGCTTGCAACATCTCCTTTCGTCCTCGTCAGTCGATCGCTAATATTTCCCCCGAGAACTCGACGTGATGTACAGCTTTTATATCGAACCAGAACGTCCGGGGCCGGGGCAATGAAGTTGACCAAAACAAAACGAGCGAATTTGAGCAGTCCTCGAGGTATTTGATAGTGTTTATTCAGCTCATTTTCTTCCTGAGGCGTCACCGTTGCATGCAAATCACGGAGGCTAGAAGCCTCTGCTGTGCCGCTTGGACTAATGAAAAGTGCGCGTGTAGTACCAAGTGGGGGATATATATGTAGAACACCGTTGTACACAGGCAAGTATACAGTTCACATGCTGTTACAGGCGCTGTTACACATCTTCTGCAGAGCAACCTCACATGAAATATTGACACCACCAATGTGTCGGCATTATCCCTTGCAAGACTTGATACATGATGATCTTACATGAGGGGCTCAAGCAGAGGTCTGATAGCTGCCTTGAAACCCTTGTCGAATTTGTCCTCTGAAAATTGAGCAGCTCGCCTTCGACAAGCTGTTGCTATTTGAACTCGTTCATGTTCACTTAAATCTAAGACGTGTAATATAGCAGCTGCATACTCGTTCCTTGTCTTTGCCAAGAATCCCGTCGGAATCCCATCTTCCTCTAGGACAATGTCTTCCTTGGGCCCTCCTGAATTGTGAGCTGCAGATGGAAGAGGTGAACTCTTAAAAGCAATAGTAAACCCCAAATGCAAAATATCACCTATCACGATTGAGACAACATCAAGCAAACATTCATGAAGAGTACCTCAACATTCGCAAAGCGTGGGGTACCACACAAATTAAGGCTCTCGTACATAAGGTGTGGCCCTCATGGCCGTCAAAAACTGACAGAGGCAGAGGTGGTGGTGGAGCATCCCCAATTGATGCATAGAAGTGCTCTGCGGTGTGCACAACATGATGAGAGTGACGCGTCCTACCTATGGGGATGGCACCCGCAGCCATATACTCAACCACACCAATGCCAAAGTGCTCATCGGTCATGGTGTGCAGCCCCGCTACTGCTCCTCCCAGCAGCTTCTTCAGTTCCCTGCGCCATGCGGGAACAAGGAACAATACTCCAGCCACAAACCACTACTTCCAACTTTCAGTGGTACTGCACTTCCGCAAACAACATGCATGGGAAGCAAGCTGAAGTGGTCTATCGTGGCTCAGGTTGGCATCAGGTGTCCTGTCCAATCAGAAACTGACAATAGTTTCGAGCCAAAGCTTACAGCTCTACGTCGTTCCGAGCAAAGAACATGGTACATTTGCAGCTTTCCCCCCGTAAGCACGCCCAAAGGGTGCTGCCTCACGCCCCCATTACTTTCGGATGAGCATGTGCAAGGTGCCAGACCAGCAGGGTCAGACAAAGTCAGCGACAGAAGCTGCCTTTGTTCCACCACGACCGCAGGTAGAGAGGCACAAGTGTCAGAGCCAGCTCCATGCTGCTGCATCGATGAGCTGGGGGAGGTAGGGGAGCGCGGAAGGGAAGTGAGTTGCCACTTGGCAGCTGACGGCAACCACGTACTCGAACGTCACATTGACGCAAAAATCGACGCGGCTGTCGATCCCCAGCTGCACAGCCAGGTTGCTCAGGAGCTCGATCCTCTGCTCGTCCTCTCTGTGCCGGCAGCTCCCCACCATCTTCAGGCGCACCCCGCCTGTCTTGCGGCTGCCACCAGGGAGCTTCGGCCCGCCAGGGGCCAGCAGCTGCTCCGAGGAGCTCTCCTGCTGGCCTTCCAGCGCAAGCGCGAACGCGTGGAGCTGCAGCGCGTGAGCCTGCAGCAGCGAGCAGTCACACACGTGTCATCACAGGCGTCTCAACGAAACAACAACACGGCCTCCTATCTGCTGGGCAGCGATAGAAAGAAGAGCAAGGGAACGAACAAGAGAGAGGGGCCATGGGAGTTTGAAAGGGGCGGTTTCAGGTTCAGGAAAACAAGGGGAAATTTGGGGGAGGGGGGAGAGAGAGGGGGTCGATCAGGGTTTAGGGGAGAGGGGGCGTGATGGGTAGTTGTAGTAAGGCCACGCTTGAGACAACTGAGTGAATATGCACACACTACAACAGGTTCCTCCGGCCTCCCCAGTTCCAGGCCTGGTAGTGGCAGCTGGGGCTCAGCTTGTGAGCGCCAGCTGGCAGCGGTCCACACGCAGCAGAGGAAGTGGGCTCTTGGCAGGTGCTGAGAATCATTGCAGGGAGCAGCTCGCTGCCTGTAGGATACACACCCTAAAAGTTCCGAGATGAGGCTCCCATGCCCACGGCCCCAGCACAGAGATAAGGTGAGGGATAATGTAGTGTGTCCAGATACCTAAAAAGGGCACCATCAGCCGTCTGGTGCAGGCCCACCGCAGGCCCAGCACAGAGACGATGTCAGTGTGCGCACACCAGTCATCCGACGCAAGGCCATGACTGCCCCAGCCAGAGATGACGCGAAGTGAGTTCGGGCATCTACAAGGCCACCCACCATTCATCATCCGACGACTGGAAACGAGGGAGGCTGGATCTGCAACGTGGTCGAGAGGGGGGTGCACACCTTTTCTGGCCGGAACTGAGCCAGGGAGATGATGTAGCGCTCCTCGCCCTCGGGCCTCTCCAAGGGCAGCGACTGCACACGCCAGCAATGCCACCGCCGAGCGCCAGTCAGTAGCCAGCCAGAAGACTGGGTGGCACGTGGCCTGCCCAAACCTATTCCCAGACATGTTATCTTCCCGATATGCCTAACTGCACTTGGACGCAGAAACATTGCTGCGACGGTTGTCCGGTGCACAGAAAGTCGTCGACACCCCTCATTGAAGCTTGCCTCCTGACACCATGGCTGAATGAAAGGAGCCCTCCATTTCTCTAATCACTTCCCAAACATGGACCAAAAATCTGAGGAAGCAAACAGGACAGCGACCCGTCTGTACGCACGTCAGTGAGCCACGGAGCAGTATGCAGGACGAAGCGTGGCTTGTAGTGTGAGAGCCTCTACGTTTCCCAGGAGCATCCGGCAAGTGCCCCGGCAGGGCCTAATCAAGCAGCCACAGCTTGAGATCCAGTAGAAGGCCAGGCACACGCCCAAGGTGGAGAAGAAGAGGAGTCGAGGGCGGGGCGCTGGCGCAGGCACGCTCTCCAACCTGGAGCGAGGAGGTGTCGCAGGGAGGGTAGACGCGCGTGATGCGCGCGGGGCAGCTCCAGAGCTGCTGGATGTGGGCCTCGGTCCACCCGGAGTTGACGACGACCACGTTGGCGCGTCGGCCCGCCCACCCGTAGAGCCAGGCCACCACCCTGTAGTAGAGCATCTTGCCGGCCGACAGCACGCGGCTGCCCAGACGATGCACATGGTGACACCACATGGCAACACCAAGAGCGTCAGCTGTGTGGCACATGCAGCTAGGAAGTCTAGCCGGCCGATAGCACGATGCTGCAGGAAAGCTCTGCAGTGGCAGTGCCACATGGCGGTACGATAAGCGGAAGTGACACGCCGCTTGAGCGTGTGTTGGCTGACAGCAAGCGGCTGCAGGAAGGTCCCCCCGGTAGCAGTGGTGCCACATGGCAGCACTAAGAGTGTCAGCATATGCTGCTTCAATATGATGCAAGAAGGGCGAAGCCCCCCCGAGCAGTGCCACATGGCAGCATTAAGGGCGTCATCCGCGAGCAGTGCCACATGGCAGCAGTAAGGGCGTCACGCACGAACAGCTGGGCAGCCCCCCCAGCGGTGCCACATGGCAGCACGAAGAGCGTCACTCACGTGCAGCTAATCAGGATGGCCGGGCAATGTCCCGTCGTGACGTAATGGGGGAGTGGGAGAGGTGTGCAGTCAAGACCTCCAGGGCAGTGCTATGCATGGGGCTGTAAGGATGCGTGGCAGCAGGGTGCAGGGAACAGGGGCAAAGGGAGGTGGCAACAAGGTTTCGAGGCATGGCCGCACCTCCACCCAAGCCTCCCAGTTGGCGTACACTACTTACAGAACAAGCTGCATACGTTTGTTCTCGCATGCACGCTTTCCAGAATGCGGTCAAAGCGGCAAGCTGTACTCTCTATGGCACGGTCTCACCCACCCACTGCTCACGACGCACGTCCAAATGTGCGTGCCAAGCACACGCATGCAAGCGCGCATGCACGCCCCAGCTCTTCTCCTTCCGCCACCTGTGCAGCCTTGCCATGCGTGCAGCTGACAACCTCAGCACAACGAAAGCTCCGTGGCTCCCCTGGACAGGCTGAACCGATGGAGGGATGGATGGAAGCCGTACCTCTGTGCAATGACGCCACTATTGTTGTAAGTGGTCTGCCTCGTCTGGACGCGGGAGAGCATGTCCGTGCTGATGGTGGGGTAGTGCGTGTAGCACGCCACTCGGCACCCCAGCAGGCGCGCGAGGGGGTAGCTGAACGCGTAGCCAGCAGTGTCGACAAAGACGCCAGGCGTCAGCTTCTGGAGCGCCTCCCATGCCAGGACAAGCGACCCGATGCTCTGGCCTATGAGCGTGAACACGGGGTAGGTGGCAGCATCCACAAAGGGCCTCTTGTCCAGAAGCACGACCTGCGCGCACCAATGAGGGTGTCACGTCACTCGTCACTTCAGAACGTCGTGGGGATGAGAAACATGCCTGTCCTGCTGCATCTGTAATGCACAGGAACGTTCAAGGCATCAGGAGATGTGCTGTATGAGAGTCTAACGGACAAAGGGCCGGCGAGGGGAGCTGATTGTCGCAGATTGAGGCAGAGCTGGTTAGCTTTAACCCGTCAATGGACAAGCGTGCTGTGGTCATGCGTACAGGGTGACAGGTATCGAAGCTTCCTCTCAGGCGCACTCCGTTGCATTGAAAAGGGGTAGCATGGAGGAAGTGCCTAGTAGCTGCTTCTAGAGTTGTTCATATATCTGTTTCTCTGGCTTGAATAGTACATGTGATGTATGATATTATTATTGAGACTACCACTGTCTATTTTACTTAATGACAACGTGCTTGAGCTGGCAGCTTGCACCATTCCAGTATTCAGTAAGGAGCTGCAACAGAGAGCAGGTGAATGGGCAGTGTGCAGCTGCATATTGCAGGTCCTCCGAACACCGCCAACACTATGCGTATACACAGGCCGAATGTACACATAAGATCACATTTTTTGTGGCTTTTGAGAGAAGATAAAACAACAGAAAAAAAAAGCTTTCCCCAAATGCTGCAAGAAGTCCTCCCCACTGACCTCTATGGGTCGCAGGAGGCTGACTCCAAATTTCTCCTTTGCGCGAATTTCGAGCGATTCAGGAGTGGCTTTATCCCCTGAATAAATTACGACTTCAGCTTTTGGAGCCTCCTCTTGTACTGCCCTCACAGCACACCAGAGAACTCGTTCTCCACCTCCTCCATCGTTTGTGTAAGGGTGGAAGAAGGCGACACAAGTTGGTTTCCAGTTCTTGTAAAATGTCCTTTTCACGTAAAAGTAGGCGTAGATTGCTCCGCCACTTCCTATAATAATGCTAGTGATCAGCAAAACCAAAAAGCCCATCCTTCTCCGGCATACACAATGAAGAAGACACAGTTTGCGTGTAGGTCATTCGGCTCTTTTAACGAATGAATCCCTTCTGGGTGCAACCGAGGATTAGCTCAAATTATTGCAGTGGCTGGCTGCAATTTAAGCTGGTCACGCTATAGCGCCCCTTGCCGACAAATCAAATTGCACGAAGGAACAGAATGTGCGCTGGCATTAAAGTGCTCCGAGGAGCTCTGAGGAAGCTACTTTCCAAAAAGGGAACTTTTTACTGGCACCCGCTGCTGTCAGCTTTCTGCCACTTTCTGCAGCTTGTAGCCCTTGTAGCCTGTTAAGTTCGCATGGGTTCGCATTGGTTCCGCATCAGTTCGCATGCATGTCTCGATCTCGAGCCGCCCAGAGCGAGAGAGCTCCTTGTGAATCTTTTGTCAAATCAATTACATCGAGAAAAAATAAATCATAGTGAACTTCAATGATCCTTCGAAAGCACGCAGAAAAGTTACAAGACGCAAGGCCTCTCTGATAGTTGTGAGGCACTCACAAGTCTTTCGTGTGCTTAATTTTCCTTGGTGCGACACAGGGAAACTGGCGGCCATTATGTTGAAAGCTGTAGCTCCTAAAATTGCAGTTGTCGCAGCAGGAGTTGCTGCCGCTGCCTCCTCTTCGGATTCTCTGGCTCATGCGCATGCTGACAGGCAGAATGAGGCTCGAACAATCAACCAGGTGGGTTTGGGATTGAATAAAGAGTCACGATGTATTGATTCCGTGTGCCCTTCTACGCCTTTTTTATGCAACTATTTCCTCAAGGCGGCTAGTCCTGCTTAGTGTTGCAGTTCATGATGTTGAGATACTGTTGTCGGAAAATATATTTAGTATTAGTGTGTGCTTTTTGGCGGGCCACACACGTTATATGCATGCAGAGGTCTGCACTTTTGCACAAGGAGATGCTGGCAAGCCGCCTGAAGTCTTATTATATTCAGCCCGGCTACTCCTTCCAGCAGCGGGAGGATATTGGTGAATCTCATGTGTGGAGACTCGGTGTGAATTTTGCAGGTAGGCCCATTTATGCGCTCATCTACCAAGCCCGCATCCTATTCTTCTATCACTGATGATGAGTGGGACTTCTGCCTGGACGATGAGAAGAGCAAGAAGTCTGCAACTCAAGCCACTATGGGTCCTGTCCCTTCGGAGAAGGAAGCTAGGGAAGCTACTAGCGAAATCCTGAAAGGAAGCCGCTCAAGGTGCTCCATCCAGCTATTGGTGCCAAGTTATTGACATGTCATTGATTTTTTTGGGCTGGAAGAATGTGATTGCATTTGTGGTATCATGTTGGTATTTGCCACCTTAGTTGCTGCAGCAGCGGTCAGAAATCTTTTTCTTTATCCTGGGCTACAACAGCCTGGACCAGCTATGAATGCTCACACTGTGATTGCTTACATGTGTGTCTCCATGTACAGGCAGTGTGCAGGCAGTCACTTGCTTGACAGGGACTTATCTATCGGCAGAGATGCCCAGAACCGTGATATGCTAGTGGGCGCGGGAGCATGCGGACAGCAGAGTCGTCGTGTCATTCACAGAGGCGAGATAGTTGATCAAGTTGCACACATCGACCATCTTGCTAGTAATGACAGACTTTCGCAGGCTCTCAATCTGTTTGAGCGCGACCCTGCTGTGCAGGTAAATATGTAAATTGGTATCAGTATCTGGTACAAGGAATTGACGTTTTAGGATTCACATTGAGTAGCTTTTATCCTGTGTAGCCTTTTTGCGAGAGCTCTGTCAAGGCTGTGCATACGTTGTGCTGCCTTGATGGTTTTTATATTTGCCCTGCAGTATTGTTGCACCATTCTTACAAATCTTCTGGGAGGAGTCTTTTGGCATCATGAATATATTGCAGTAGGGCTGTTAAGTTGTTTGTTGCCTACACAGATCAGGTCCCGATACTCAAGCTTGCTCGCGGCTGCATCAGTAGATGGCAGGTCTTAATACCTGCTGGCTGGCCCTTCCTTGCGCAGGATACTGTTACTTCTTTGGCACAAGATCCCAACGTTTGGTTTGCTGTTCAGCAAAATGAAGCTGTAAAGAGGATGCTGCAGCGCCGGCGTGGCATCCATTCTGGGGCAGGTGCCGTTTGCTTACATTTTGGGACCTCGAAAATCTGGAGGTTTTTTTATAGTTCCGTGCTTCCTGACAGTGTGAATGAAATATTGTGCATATGTAACTCACACTTCATATGTCGTTACCTGACACCAAGGCTCTTGCTTCTGCATTCTCGCTGATGGTGAGTGCTGTTGCTTCTGACTGGGCAGCTGACGCCGCGCCAAGGGTGCTTCCACAAGTTGCTGCAAAGAATGCTCCAGACGCTGCTAAGCACGGCGATCCTGTCCAAGACTATCTGCGTGACACCATTACGAACCTTCGCAATATTGGAGAGAAGGTGGCGTCCTTCTTTGCCAAGTTGTTTGGCTTCGAGAGCAAGCAAAATGCCCCTGAAGGTGCCAACAAGGAGGAGTTTGACTTCATAGCTTGCCTGGTTCTTCTCACTGTGCTTGCCGTGGGAGTGGTTATGTTCAAGCGAGTGCCGGGCAAGCTGTTTTGAACGCGTGCGTGTTCGTCCCTCTTGAGGTGCCATGGAGACGATGATGATACATGTAAAATATTGTTACATATAGGTAATAGAGAATACAAGTGCTATTTTCGTGATTGCTTCTTAGATTCTATATAGGCTAGTTTATCTAGAACGTACTTTCTCAGTTCGTCCTCTTACCTTGTACTCCAATGTGACGGCAATGTGCCCTCCATCTAACATGGATAATCCCGGCATTTATTACTGGAGACTGTTAGGAGGTTGGTATAAGAGATGATTTTGGCTAGTGTTTATATGGACTTGCATCAGCCGGGACTGCTTGCTGGTTTTGTGAGCAATATCGCAAACCTTTCATTGTGGGTTGTTGTTTTGTACGGAAGCCATTAAAAGAGACGCAAGTATGTGTGCGAAAGCCATTAAGAGAGACGCAAGCATACTTTTGTAACAAACTATGTTATATTCTATCCTATTTATTTGTTCTTTTTCCAGATGTGAGCAATCTTGTAAACGACATTAGAAGCACAGTCTCATGTCAAATTAGAGACATCTTCAGTTCATTATGATTCCTGTGTGCAATATTAGACGTCACAAAGATCGAAGCTCTCAGAGTTTGGTCCTCTCTATTCATCTTCTATACTACTGACCTGCTGCATTGAGGATTTGAATCCAGAGCCACTAAGTATTTTTATTCCAATCCCAGAGAAGAGGGGGGAACTTCGGCCAATCTTGCATTGTAATGTGTTTTACTTACAGAGTGTCCAATATTGCAACATACTATTTGTTCAAACCAAAAGACTGCTATATACAAGACCCATCATCTATGTGTGCTGTGGAGAGCAAGGAAGGGCTACTGTAATACCCTTTGCAGTTTAGTAAGTGAAGCATATGCCACATATTTGGAGCCATCAGCGACTTTCAAATGCTTCCTTGGGAACCAACGTGACGACAATACAAACTTAAAGATTAAGTTGACGCAGGAGGGCGGCAAAATCCAGTTCCCTGTTTGCACACCTACTATAGTTCTTACACTGTACATTACAAGCTGATGTGCAACTTGATTAACCTAGAAGAAAGAAATGTGATTGTCTTGGTATTATAATGACAAGCTTGCTAGCAGCCAATACCAGAACCAATCATTCATTTCCAAGTATTGCCTTGTATGAATGTGTAAAATGCCTTGTACGAAGGTGTAGAAGTGATGCAGGCTCAGTTTTGGGAAATGATTTCTATAACTCCAACCATAAGACGAAATATTGACAATGCACCAAGAGGCAGATGTAGGTTTTGCTTCTAATTGGTGGCATGTTGTTAAATGCCTACGTACATAAAACAGCCATCCATTGTGAATTTAATGGCATCTTGAATCAGGTGACATTCACCAAGCAGACACTCGCAAGCGCAGTGACCCTCGTCAAGGTAAAGCAGCATCAGTTCTCCAGCCGAGTTCCACATGGAAGAACACCATGTCCTTTCACCCTCGCTCCTGGATAGGTTTGGAAGCAGATGCAGTTATATCTTCTCCATATCTTGGGATCTGAATCCACTCCAAACCCTACGTACACCTGACTGCCTCCTTCTGACTAGAGTCTGAGAGGCTACAAACCTCCTACCTATCCCAAGCTTCATATATTCATCCACACCAAGAGTCACTAAAAACAGACAACGTGGAACATAATCAAACCCCCAGTCTTTTAGACCTTTGTTCTTCAGCTGGGGCCTAGTTTATTAGGAGATTGCTTTGTAACTGTACAACAATACAAAATCCTAACAAAGATGTAGGTACTTTTGAAGTACCAGTAGACTTATTCCAACCACCTGCACCTAACCTGCAGCCACAGGCTGTTCTCTTACAGAGTCTGAAGCGGGCGTAGCCGCCACATGCTCAGTTCCAACTGATGTGTCGTCCGTAGTGACAACTTCCTCAAGAGGTGCGGGAAACGGCGAGGGACTTAAGAAGTCAAAGTGAATCTTGTAGCTGGCAACAACGAGGCGCACAACGTTAAGGCCTGCCTTAGCAGCCCACGCCGACAACAAAGTCTTGAAGTGGTAGTGCGCCAAACCTAAAAGAACAATAGCCACGGTAACGTCGTCAACACTGGTAAATTTCCATGAAGAAACCTTCTCTTCTGTCGAGCACCGCAAGGTTTCATGATCAGCTAAGCATAATGAGCATAATGAGAATTTGCCCATGCAAGTTGTGCAAAAAAAAGAGCAGCCTCGAATTATAATGATTGATCACATTGCCAAGAAGCATAGAAGCAAAAGCTGGCTCATGACTGATAGATGCTGACTTCTCTAAATAGAAGAACATCTCACTTAAGTGGCCAATAAGGTACTCACTGATGATGGGCAAGAAGATGACAAAGAAACCAATTGTCAAGCACGTTGCCATGTAAGAAAAGGCTTGTGCGGCGTAGATGATACCATCGTAAACGAAAACCTGCATTCAATCACGCCGATCGCTGTTTAAGATGCATGAAACAGCAGCGGCAATAGCGGCACATATAGTATCGCGTACACGCGTAACAAACGATCATCGAGGAGTGAACACACCAGAAGCAGACTGACACACAGATACATCCGACGGATAAGGTGCAAAAATACGACTATCATCAAGGACAACATAACTTCAGCCAGACATCCTCTTGATGATAAAGACCACAGGCAGTACAGTCAGACACAGATTGACCTTGTTAAGAACATACAAACTCAGCACGAGTGGGAACCTCATTTTATCTCTCGAATTGAACATGATGCACACCCTATACAATGTCATATTGCATGTGAGCACTTTCTTGAAGCAATTCAAAGACCAGACAAACTGGAAGCTTCCACCAAACAGAAAGCCTACACCCCTGACCAGCTATAAGCGGTAGACAACTAGATGCAGACAAACAGACGATAAGTGCGAGGGATGATGACCAACACTGCATTAAAAATCATATTTGAAAGAGGAGCGAAACTTCTAAGATTTGCCTTGTTGCGAGATACGTTGGGCGGAGGGGTTGTGTGTATATGTGTGCGTGTGTGTGCATATGCGGGGGCGCCAAGACGAAAATTCCAAAAGGTCAAGGCAACTTACGATGGCATTGAGGGGCTGGACAATGATGAGCCATGGCCAGACTTGACGCAACATGTCCTTGGTGAGCGGGTCATAAGTGAAGAGGCCCATCACATAACCCTCCAGGGCCCAGTATACCAAGCCAATGCACACACCTGCATGGGCAACACCTCAGGCAACACTTAGACTACAGCAGTTACTGATAGTCGCTATATATGATAGGCTGGTCCCAATAACACAAAAGGACGGCTTAAAGACATCCATCTATATCACTTAAGTGTAGCGGCCAAAAAACGCTAAGATTAAGTTCAGCCAGGCACAAGGTACAACGCATGGGCGAGCTTGCCTGCTGTGGTGCCCATAATCAGCACGCGGTTGGTCATGGTCTTCAAGTCGGCCAGCCATGCGTCGCGCTCCTTGGCCGTGTGGGACTTCTCCATCTTACCGGCCAGGTCGCTACCGACAATGGTGCCAGCTGTCGCGAAGCCGTCTGCTATGTACACTGTGATCATCCAGAGCTGCATGACCACCTGGTGGGCCGCAACAGCGTGCACGCCCAACGCTGTCACAGACGCCAACACAAGAAAGAAAGAAGCCTGCACCAGACAACAATCGACAAGCTCAACTGGAGCTGCTTAGTGATATCCTTGTATTTACAACATACGCAGCTCAGCAAAATGGACGTTTTACATAGACCGGATAAATTTAGCCATTTCAAGAACCGTGACGAGTATCCCCAAGCTCAGGAGAGTCTATGGCTTCAGAATCCAGACCATCCAATGAGCTACTTGTGACACACCCATCTTCAAATGCATCACATGTTACCAGAACGGGCAATAGGAATGAATCAGAGATGTCCAGCAGAACCCATAGTTTGAGGAGGAAAGAGAGGGAACCCACAGGACGAGGGACAGAAGAGGAGAAAGAGGGTAAGACAAAGAGGAGGGAGACGGTAATAAGAAGGGGGGTAGATGCCCCACCTGCACCATGGCACTGCGCAGCATGGTACTGAGTCCATCCCATATAAACTTCCAGGTGTTCTCCTCAAGAGCGTGATGAACGAATTCCGAGTCCGAGTCTGAATCATCACCGCTAAGTTCTCCGTTCACACCATTCTCCTTGTGACCATTGATCTCCCCGTTCACGACTCTCGCTCCAACTTCGGCCTCCTTGTCAGTTAGGAGGGGAGCCTTAATAGCATCCTTCTCAGTGGTCCACTTGAAACCACCAGAGACTCCCCCACCACTAGCTGCACGAGTGGGGCATTTTCTAAAGACATGGATCTTTCCCTTTGCCCCATCTGGAGGAAGTGCAAGTATGCAGATGAAGGCAAGAACTGCTGACGTGGAAGAGGCCAGCAGGTTACCAATACCAACACCCTTGATGCCAATGTCGAAGACATAGAGTGCCACGTAGCTTGCAGTCACGTCAATGACCAGGCGCAAGACTTGAATGCCAGCTACAAGGTACACCCTCTGCGCAACATATTCCAAAGCTGAAAATCAGCCACAGAGTCCTAGCATTTAGAACTCCTCGCCTTCATGACGCACTATTATTTGGCAACTGTGTTTCTCCCCGAGCACCAAACATACCCACCCTCTTTTTCTTTCAACTAAATGAGTCGTGCACTAGTAGCTCCTCAGGTTGTTTAAGAACAAAGACATACAGAACCAGGAACAGCATGTAATAGGCGTCATACATAATATGTCTCTGTGTTGTACTGAAGATTCTAGCTTAAAAACCCTGACAACAATGAGTATTTCCTGCCAGAAGCACTAGTGAGCTGGGATTGAACTCGGGCGATACATAAATAGGTTCTCATCACACGACATCTATTACTAGTGAAGAGCTTATCTTGAGCTCTTTGTGCTGGAAGTTCAATTGCAGCAAGCATGAGAACCTGTGTCTGCTAGCCTCCCTTGCATCCACAGCACAGGTACTTAATATCTAGAGTCTATGATCAAGCCTTAAGCAACCCCTTAAAATGATGTCGTATACATTGCAGCTCCTTCACTTCAACTCATCAAGAATGTGTCCAATAGGTTGAAGAAATGACCTTGTATCCTTGGAGAATGCCTGATGTGCACATAGCAAGCAACTGAGGTGGCACGCCAAACACTCGCAGAGCAAAATAATGATCTGCAGCAGTTCGGGCCTCTGGAGAATTCTCCAGCAGCTCGAACAGCCACGGCTTGATTGCCAGAAGAAGAAGTGAAGCTACCACCCCCATTGAGACAGCGCTAATAAGCGCCAGTCGTATCCGAGATCCCACCAGGCTCCATGCTCTGCCTCCCACCACCTTGCTGACCTGTCATGCTCAAACGATACATAGTCGTCAACTATTATACATTCCAACTCAATATTCAGATGTGCGGCTAAGAACTTCCGCTCATCACTGCAACTCCCATGTGACCACAGAAAGAAAGATGATGTCACGTACTGCCATCCAACTAAAGTTGATATTCTCATCTGCAACTGTCATATTCCATAACCAATGATACGCAACACTCCAAACTAGGATCACCATTCTCGAGTTTGATGCAGATGTGGAAATAAACTCTACAACTCTCAACATTTCTTTGACATTCTTCCTTTGACAGGCATTGGCACTGATGCTCCTCAACAAAAAAACTATCACTTATATTACATGAGATTGGAGCAGATACACACCTTAGCTGTAACTCCTACCACAAGGAAGTTGAAAACTACAGTCGCGGCATTGGTGGCAGCTGCAACATACAAACCAAGATCGGATGCAGATATAGCACTTAGCTGGATATAGATTTGAGATAGCCTGACGAGAGAAGAAGTAACAAGCGGACGAAGCAAAAATAACCCTCCCATATTGATGAGGAGTTCAAACTGCTGACTCATGCAATGAACAGGCGTTCATGAGGCGAATGGGTCTGTAACTTGGCAACCACAGCTATGCGTCAACCCAAATTCATGGACGGCATCCACGACCTGATCCTGAACCCAACGCTCACATAAGTTTCCTACTTTAAACGGGACAAGGAATCGAGTGGATAGGATAGACTTCATCAAAACTGTAAATTCCGTCAAGATTATGCCACTTCTATGATCTCACACTAGACCACACCCAAGTCCTTGTGCCTATCTCTCTCAAGAACTCTCCACTGAGCAAGAGGGTCAGGTAACTCACTGGCCACAATTGCCCATGCTGCCACTAATGATGTGGCCTTTCTTCCAAGTAATGCCGTCTGGACGGTTATAGCAAGAGGGGCTCCACTTTGGAGTAGAATAGATGGTAGGGCAAGTCGCAAAAGAGACAAATAACGGATAGCCACATTATGGCTACCCGTTAAATGGCCCATTCGTATCCTATCCACCTTGTTAGATCCCCTGTTTCTTGCCTTGCTATGCCCACTCCAACAACTAGAATGAAGAGGAGCAGCTGCTCTCCACACAGCAGCCTTCAGATCCTTCTCAAGTTCCTTGTAGTAGTAACAACACCTCTGAAGTACAACCTGATACCAATAACCACTGCGCGTTCATAGCAGGTTCAAGGAAGTTATGTTCTGCAGCATAGCTCTGTGGAGATGCGTCTTCTGAAACTGTGACCAGATCTACATGATCCTTACGTCAATATAAGAAGAGCAAACAGACCTTGAGACGTCTTCAACACTTCTTTCGACGTCAAAGTGGTGAACAGTGTTTGCCTGGCATACATACTCCGACATGTATACTCCAGCAAAACCAGAGACCTATTATGATGCTACCCAGGAAAGACTGCACTCATGGACAATCACTAGCGTCCTCCATGACCAGAAAGCAACTGAAATGACAATCCTACAAGAGATACTCGACAAACTGGCTCATCTCACCTCCAACTAGCAAATGAAAAGGTTCGATAGGGAAGTATAAGATGTTGGCTAAGTAAGGCGATGATTTTACGTCTACCAAGCAGATGTCTCCCACGAATATCAAACAGGCTCGAGATGCACACCTTCAACAACCGGATGATTCCAAATATAGCCCAGCAGGTCCTCTACCTGGGCTTTGACGCAATGACAGAGCTGAGAATCCTACGCAAACACACAAGCAGTAACAAAGAGCCTGGATGTTCCAACTCCGACGATGAAGTTGCTACTGCTTCATGTGATATAGCCCGGAATTAAGTCAACGTCCCTAGGTTTCACTTTCCAAGGTGTCCCGGATTGTATAACTACTCAGGTTACCAAGACAGAGAACACAAGGATGCCTCAAGATGACCACTTAAAAAGCAATGAAGAAAGAGTCTGTCGGAGTGGAGCCTACGCTCACTATGAAGTAGACCCTGCCCTGCCCTGGCCTTAAGTAATTCCACATATCGAGGAGCCATCATGGCTAGGGTGGGCGAGGGCGCATGGATCACGAAGGACCTAGCTAGGAAGTGCTCGGAATAGCTCGGAAGGTGTGCCGGGCGTCAGGCACCAGGCAAGCTGCCAAGGTGGGGCCAGGGCCCAATGAGGTCGGTAAAAAGCGTAGTAAAGCCGAGTAAGGCAGGCAGATGGTGTCCGGGTGTTATCTCGTCGTTCAGTGTCGTTCTGAAAAATCGTGAGAATTCGTGTATCGCACGGTGATACCGGCACTAGTGAAAGACTCATGTTGACTCCCGTGTGCACTCCCATGCATCGAGAAATTTATCTGACTTTCAAATCGACGACTGAAGCCGCTTCATGTGAGCGCCGGTGATTGAAGACCATTACTTGAAGTGCCTAACATGCTTCCATCAGCTTCAACAAAACGCCAGATGCGAGCAGCTGGGAGCTTGGGTGTATGGTGCTGGATTGTGCTGGACGACGAACGCGACCGAGGATCATCGCATAAAATATCGATAAAATGTAGAGTTCAGGTAGAGTTGATCGGATCATATGGTTGACAGCTGCACAGCTTTTACACCTGTCAAGGATAGCACCAGCAAGAGTTACATGCGAGGTGAAGGGAGGTATGAAGGCCCAAGGGAAGGCAGTTGGAGGTCCGTCACAGAACGTCGTGAGATAAAAAGAGATGGCTGATAAGAGATTTCTATGATATTCCCGGTTATACAATTGTAACGACGACGATATAAAAGTCTTCATTCTAGCTATTAAGTATCTGCACTTACTACATTGTCTAGCTTCTTAGCTCACGACACATTGAACACGGTGCTCCGCTTTGGCGCAATGGTTTTCCCAACAATTTAGTAGCGATTGCCCGGGAAATAAACTTGGACCCCTCCCACTAAAGCAAAAATGTGGGTTTTCAAGGTTACAACATATGTGTAAGGTTATGAAAGTGTAGTTTGTTTCTTTCTAGTTTTTTACATGCATAGAGTGTGATTTTAGAAGAACTTTGGCCTTTACTTCAAGTCATTTGGACAAGTATTGAGATAGTTATGAATTTTGGAAGTTTTTAGTGAGTTTTTAATGTCACAGATTCTATTTAGTGACAAGGACAGGTCCAGTGACGAAAATTTTGGTTGGAGTCCAGGAAGTAGGACATTGAAACATGAGGGTTCCAGAAAGTACGTACAATTACGTAGAGTGCCAAAGTGATTGTGGAATTTCTAGAAACTCCGTGAGGAGTTAGTGGGTTGTGTAGTAGAATATTCTAGAGTGTGATTGTGTGCGTGTGAGTGTGCTAGCTTGTCCAACTAGGCAAGGTCACCTACATGGAAGGAGCCATAGGAGAAGGTTCTGGAGGTACTTTGCTAGAGAGGACACTTAAGAGTTAAAGGATAAATGGGAAGCACAAGGAAGTAGAGGGAGCTTATTCCATTCTAGTCTAACCTTCGTATCTTGTACACAACTTTTCTTAATAAAGTGAGTTCTTTTCCACTCCTCGCTCATGTAACTCTCTCTCTCTTGCAAGGGTGGCACACCACCAGGCCACTCCACCTTGTGTACGCAACTAGAAAAGGTCCTCGTGCACGCTTCCACTCGCGGGTGAGGGTGCGTGAGTGTGTGTGGGCGCACTCCCCGCACCCTCTCCCCTTTCACATGGTATCGGAGCTACCTAGTTGCTTCATTTGGAGGAGGAGCTTTGGTTGGTGATGATTGTAGGAGTGTAGAGAGGGTAGAGAGGAGAGACAAGGATGAATTATTAGTTACTAAGGGCAGCCATGAAGACGTTGATGCAAGCTAGCATCTCAATCTCTTGAAGGAGGGAGGAGATGGGAAGTGGGAGGTGCTCCAAGAAGTGTTAACTTGGATGCAACCAGATTTTTGTACGTCTTCTTTATAGTATAAGAAGGTTGCCCAAGCATGGTAGTGATATATGTAATATAGAGCAACCTTTGCTTGAGTATGGAGACATATGAGCATGAAGAAAATCTGGAGTTTACACGGCTGGATTTTTCCTTGAAGATGCAAGCTCTTTGGTGTTAAGCACTTTCTTTGAGGGGGGCTTAGCATAGAGGTGATAGTGGCTAGAAAGGAGTGTGTGCCCATCTTTATTTCAGATGAAAGGGGCAGAGTGCTCTAGTGGAAGCGTAGTGACTCACGAGGAAAGGAACTAGTTGCAATCATACTAGAGAGTGCGGCGGCATATCACTAACAAAGCTTAGGAAAATTACTTGACATTTTGAGTAGCAAGAAACTGCTCACAAATGAACTAGGATGAAAGGCCTTGTCATTACAAACCCTTAGAAATTTACAGAAGTGAAAACTGATGAGAAACAAAGAAGTTATGCCTATTTATAATTTTCTGCCTAAATGCTCCTCTCGTGGAGGAAGCTACGGATTTTCCTAAGTGTTCGTCAAAGCGTCCCTTCCGGAATATTCGTGAGTGAGCTAGATCAGTCTAATCCGACGTGTCGGGCCGAATTGACGTCCACATACATGCATCGACATTACTAGAATATTCTATCTTAGACGCGCTAGGCTAAACCGAAACTTCTAGGTAAATTGACCTAGTCGGCACCCCGCGTCAGCCGAACTTGCGTGAAAGTTCGAGTTCATTCTAACGGGCCAGATCGCTCGACGCTGTCGGTCAATCCGACGGTCGCGCTCACCGCGAATTAAGGACAGTCGTCAACCGACCTCAAAACTAATTAAACTTCGGAAATCCATAACTCTCTCAATACTTGACCAAATTCGATGAACTTTATATCAAAATGACCACAAAAATGCACTCTACACGACTTTGTAATCAAAACATACTTTCATGAAACTCAAAAATGCACTTTATATACCTATGACCTTACATCATCCCCCTCCTCAAGATGCGACGTCCTCGACGCATTCTGCAGATAACGTCTCAACTTACTCTTACAATGAGTCAAGTTGGCCTCTGGCTCCCAAGTATTGTCATCCGCATGGTAGCCTTTCCACTTGACCAGATACTCTTGGACAAATCGTTGACCTCGCTTGACTCGTCGATCGCCGAAAATCGCCTCCACTTCATACTCCAGTACATCATCGATCTCAACCAGTGGTGGCGGTGTAGGTAGTCGTCCTGGATGTCCTTCATTCGGGTCAACGTATGGCCGCAAAAAACTGACATGGAACACATCATGGATACGCCAGCCTGAAGGAAGTTCCAACTTGTAGGCCACTGGATCCACCTGCTTGAGCACTACAAAGGGACCTGTCAACCGTGCCCGCAGTTTCCTCTTGCCTGTGAAAGGTAGGTTCTCTGTTGACAAGAGTACTTTGTCGCCCACATGGAATGTCACTTTCCTCCTGTGCCTGTTAGCATGCTTGACCTGCTCTTCCTGTGCCTTCCGAATACACGTCTTCGCCATATCCCAAGTCTTGGCCATCTGCTCCATAAAAGCTTGTGTAGTAGGAACCTGAGTCTCCTTGGCATTCTTCAACAAAGTGTTCCCTGAATGATATACTTCTCTCCCATAAACCATAGCGAATGGTGACTGCTTGGTCCATCCCTGCATGCTGTTGTTGTAGGCAAACTCCAATCCTGGCAACTTCTTGTCCCACTCTAAAGGGTCCTCCATAGTAGAACCCCTGAGCACCTCTTGCAGAGTTCTGTTGAGCCTCTCACTCTGCCCGTCTGTCTGAGGGTGATAAGAAGTGCTCATACTGAGCTTGGTCCCCATCAAAGTAAACAATGACCACCAAAAGTTGCTAGTAAACCTTGGATCCCGATCTGAAACAATCACCTTCGGCAACCCATGTTGAAATGAATCGACTTACCAAATAGGCGATTAACAATTAATAAAGATCTTTATATCAGCAAGTAATCTTATGGTATTTCCGTTAACTCGTTAAACGGCAAAGGACAATACACTAGCAGGGAATAATACTCGTAAGTCAAATGCGAGTAAACTAGCATCAATGATGCAAATCAGTAAACTCATACATAAGCAAGGTTAGAAGACAGTGCGTATCAATGGCTTCTCGCCTTGGATTCAGAGATCTCTCAGTAAGCTGTACAAGAGAGTTGGCCTCGTTTCCGAATGCCGAACTCGAGAGCAATGCCTAGCATATGTACATGGAATGAGTTTACTGTTCAACGGTCAGTGCGATGGCACCGCCTACCCGGGAGTTAACCACGTTGGTAGGACCTCGGTTAACCAAATCCACCGCCATCTCCCATCATCCCGAATAGCCATCCATCATGGGGATGTCATCTGGCCATTCATCTAGCATGTCGTACTTAGATGCATATCAAGGCAGTTCGCTGCTAGCGAGCACGGAAGGCAGCTGGCTGTCAAAGAATGTGTCAGCAAGCTGACTTAAGTTGACTTCAGCCTGCTGCTTTCGGCCGAGTCATTAAACTGAT
>WELA01012282.1:73228-92889 GCA_009602735.1 Mesotaenium endlicherianum
TCTGAATCCAAGGCGAGAAGCCATTGATACGCACTGTCTTCTAACCTTGCTTATGTATGAGTTTACTGATTTGCATCATTGATGCTAGTTTAAACGCATTTGACTTACGAGTGTTATTCCCTGCTAGTGTATTGTCCTTTGCCGTTTAACTAGTTAACAGAAATACCATAAGATTACTTGCTGATATAAAGATCTTTATTAATTGTTAATCGCCTATTTGGTAAGTCGATTCATTTCACAAGGTCTTCGAGTAGATCAGGATGTCGTCCAAAAATACCACCACAAACTGGTCCAAGTAGGGTCTGAAGATACTATTCATGAGTCCCATGAATGTAGCAGGTGCATTAGTCAATCCAAAAGGCATGACTGTCAACTCAAACAAACCATAGCGAGTTCTGAAAGCAGTCTTCTGAACGTTTCCTTCCGCAATCCGTACCTGGTGATAGCCACTCCTCAAATCGATCTTCGAGAAATGCTTCGCCCCGACAAGCCTGTCAATCAACTCGTCCACTCGTGGAAGTGGATACCTGTTCTTGATGGTGACCTTGTTGAGAGCCCGGTAGTCGACACACATCCTCATAGTCCCATCCTTCTTCTTCACAAATAAGACTGGCGCTGCAAATGGAGACTCGCTGGGTCAGATGAATCCCTTCTCCAACAACTCTGTCAGCTGCTTCTTCAACTCGTCCAACTCCGCAAACGATTGACGATAGGCGGGTCTGACTGGTGGCTTGCCCCCTGGTTCCAACTCGATCTTGTGCTCCATAGCTCTCTGTGGAGGTAATCCTGCAGGTAGCTCCTCAGGAAATCCGCACTTGAAATCCTCCAACAGCGCCTTAATTTGGGCAGGCATCTCAGCAGGCTTCTTCTCTTGAGCAGTTGGGCTCCGCTCCTTCTGAGCAAGGGGACCAGACACCACTACTTGCTCCTCCGGCGATGTACATTTGCCCAGGCTGTTAGGATTCACGCTTGCTCCATCTGATGACCCGGCCAGGGCCACCGAAACAAGGTACATCTCCTTCACCTGATTTGCCCTGCATAGCTTCTTAACTTGCAGGCTCGACAGAAGACAGTTACTTGTGGTCGTATCTACCTCCACCTGTTTCGCTGTCTCCATTCGACCATCACGCCCTTGGACTTTCACTCGTCCTGATCTCCAGTGCACTTGAGGGTTGGCTTTTCTCAGCCATGGTCGGCCCAATATCACCTCATGGTGACCTAACTCTGCCTGCTCCATGACTTCCTGATTCTGGTGCCCCGCTACTTCCACGTGAATAGCTTTCGTAGGTGCACCACACTTGAGTCTCTGCCCATTTGCCAAAATTGCCTCCTTAGGCTCATAATTCTTCTGCACAGGGATTTGCCACTCTTTCACCAGCTTCTTGTGCACAAAGTTTGCACTTGCGCCATTGTCGACCATACACTTCGCCTTGTTGCCGTCGACCACTCCTTCCACAATGATAGGCTTGTCAATATCTCGTCTTTCGCTTCTCGGCAGGCTCCTGAGGATAACCTCCTTGTGAGTTCTCGTCTTCACGCCAGTCGACACCCCAGAACGACTTACTGGCGTCCTCCTTTTTCCTGCTGTTGAGGTTGCTTCGCCTTCACATGACAGTCTCGAGCCAGATGTCCAAGCTTGCCGAAATTATAGCAAGGTCCTCTCGGCTTGAAATTCTCCTGCCTGCGCTGGTACTGCACAAGTCCCAATTCCATAGGTACTGGACCTTGCACACTCGTGCATCTCTTGTTGCTCTCTGGTCATTGTTGGTGCTGCCTGCTGCCCCGCGCGCTCAACATGCTCGACATGTTCGCCTCCTCCAGCTGCCGGCTGCGACTCCATAATATAATATGCAAACTAGCCCAGCTCCGATACCAAATGAAAGGGGCAAAGTGCCCTAATGGAAGCGTAGTGACTCACGAGGAAAGGAACTAGTTGCAATCATACTAGAGAGTGCAGCGGCATATCACTAACAAAGCTTAAAAAAAATACTCAACATTTTGAGTAGCATGAAACTGCTCACAAATGGTGTAGGATGAAAGGCTGTGTCATTACAAACCCGTAGAAATTTACAGAAGTGAAAACTGATAAGAAACAAAGAAATTATGCCTATTTATAATTTTCTGCCTAAGTGCTCCTCTCTAGGAGGAAGCTACGGATTTTCCTAAGTGTTCGTCAAATCGTCCCTTCCAGAATATTCGTGAGTAAGCCAGATCAGTCTAATCCGACGTGTCGGGTCGAATTGACGTCCACATACATGCATCGACATTACTAGAATATTCTATCTTAGACGCGCTAGGCTAAACCGAAACTTCTAGGTAAATCGACCTAGTCGGCACTCCGCGTCAGCCGAACTTACGTGAAGGTTCGAGTTCATTCTAACGGGCCAGATCGCTCGACGCTGTCGGTCAATCCGACGGTCGCGCTTACCGCGAATTAAGGACAATCGTCAACCGACTTCAAAACTAAAAAAACTTCGGAAATCCATAACTCTCTCAATACTTGACTAAATTTGATGAACTTTATACCAAAATGACCAAAAAAATGCACTCTACACGACGATGTAATCAAAACATACTTTCATGAAACTCAAAAATGCACTTTATAAACCTATGACCTTACACAATTCAATTACGTAGAATTGTACACGCCCATGAAAGGACTGCACGCTGAACGGTAATTTAATCGTTCCAAAAAATACAAGCTAACGAGCCATCGCCGAGGCGAAGGGTCTTGTCCTTGATTATTAGAAGCAACTTCATTCCTTGTGCAAAACGTGCACCAATGAAGGCTCACTGATGCGCCTGAATCAATGACTGTATAGCATGATTTGCCTGAAACTTTCATTTCAAATGTCATACTTAACCCCAAAGAAGCATTATGCATCACTAGCAATGTCCTCGCCTTGAGAGGAATGTGGGAAATTTGGAGGTTCTTTACCAAAATCCCATTTTGCATTGCCATCCGCGTGGGAAACCGAGTTATCGGGTGAGAATGCGCGCGTCGATGTGTAAATGCAACAATATAAATTGGTGCACGACACTGGTGCAATTTCCGTAAGCGAGATAAGTGTGCGTAACACTTGGCAAGGTTAGGATCATGCGGCTGAAAGTGCAAGAACATGGTATCATGGATGCACTCGAGTTCCAAGAACTGAGCAAAGCTCAACACTTGCATACAAATATATTCGTTTCGAAGTATATTTATATCGGGTATGCCAGAGTGAACAAGAACCTTTGGTGCGTGCGCACAAACACCTAAAATTTCCAGCTCACTAAGTCGTGTTGTCAATAGCTTAGAAGGAGGCTTTGCGGCTATCTCCTGAGCTACTCTTTTAAAGGCCCCTTGCCTTTTCCCTTGGGATCGTTTCTCAAATCCTTTCTAGTAGGACATGCCGAGATCGTATGCCCATGTTTCCCATAGCCAAAACACAGCCCTTCTGCCATCATGCGATTGCGAGCTTCTGTGTTGTCTATCTTGCCTATCTTGGGAGGTGGACCATTGGATCTAGCACTATTACCCGCGCCATTGGGATAGTTCCTCTTTGGAGCGGCATTACTAGAACTAGGAAGACGTGATAGACGAGCTGCCTGACGTTTAGTCGTAGCGATCGACTCCTCCTGAGCTAAAGTCTCGGTATAACGAATGAGATAGGCGATGGCTGTACATTCAAAACCAGTGACTGGGTTTGCATTGAGACGATTAGCGTAATCCGCCTAGAGCCCCAAGCGAAGGAGGTGAATTTGCATCCCAGTATCGACTGGAACATCCACTATCTGGGCGACTAAGATACGGAACTTATTGACATAGGTTTTGATAGCGCCTGTCTGCTTGAGATGAAGCAACTTATCACGAGCTAGCTTTGATGGATTGTGACGCCCAAAGAAATTGCGTAACTCAATACTAAACTCCTCGAAAGTCATCGGCCCCCTCTCAGCCCCATGCCATAACTGCCCCTTGAGAAAAGTGGAGGCCATCATGGCTTGATCGGTAGGGGTCACTTTAGCTAACGCAAAGAAGGTTTTGAGTTCTTTGAGAAAACGGCATACGTCAGAACCTGGACCGCCCTGAAACTTTTCAGGCGGTGAAGGCTTGTACGAAGGCGTTGGTGCCGCGGCCTGCCCAAGGATGGCGGGCGGGATTGGCGGGTTGGCGTTGTCGCCGGCGGTCCTTGATGGGCCCGGCATCCCTTGGGCAGCCTGTAAGAAAGGACCAATCGAAGGGTGAGTGTCCATGGCAGCAACGAAGCGAGTGACAAGGTCGGCCAACTCAGTATGAGTGGCCTCAGCAAGATTAACACGGTATTCTGTACGACCAATGACATCGAACAAGGTGCTTAGAGCCATTGTCAGGGTTTGACTGTCAGTTGTCAAGGGCGTGAAGCGTTGTAAAACTGTCTGCTGGAAAAGTCGCGACTGTTCGCGGAGTCGCGTACACATGCTTTTCGTCATGAATCGATAGTTATGAAAACCACTTCGCCAATTAGTTAGGTGTGAACGTTTCAAACGACAGGTCGCGGGTTTGAATCCGCTCGGATGCAAAGTCGCTTTGCATATTGTGTGTCGTTTGACTTTTACGACTGTTTTGTTCGTATTAACAACTAGTCGTAAATCAAAAATCTGTGACTGTGCATTATCCGAAATAATGACAATCAAAATAACTTAATCAAACAATGATTAATTAAGTTATCATCTCATAAATAATCAAAGTAACTTTATGAATAATTATGTCGTACTTTTGCGAAGTAGTCGAATTATGTTACGACGCTTTTTGCAATAGTATCTCAGTCGTTTCGCCAATCGACCGGGAATTAATCGGCACATGCGTTTGACAAATAATTCAATGTGATGCAATCATTAATCAAATAATGTATGATAAATAGTATAATATTGTAGGTAATCGGGATAATGTTCCAAATACGCCTAAAAAGCTCAAATCGTTATACCCAGGAGATCAACAAGCTGGAACAGACAACACTTCTACAGAGAGAAGGAGCTGAAGCACTGGATAGGTACATTGAGACACACACTGGTGTGGTCCTCTACGAAGATTATGCTAAGATGGTGGGCTATAGAGCAGAGCAAGCTCGGTACCTTGCAGCTGATTCGGAGAACAAGCCAGTTTCAGTTCCTGGAAAAGTGGGGGATCAGAGACTCATCAGGATGGTGAGCATGCTGCCTGATAGCTTTAAAGATACAATATTCTACCTCACACAATTGCCAGCTTACAATGAAGTTGAGAGGAGGAGCTGGGAGTACTTGGCCAGGGAAGCAGGGCAGCAGATGTTCTCTCCCCACTGGTTCCCTTGTAAGCTGAAAAAGGTTGAGCATGGACCACAGTACTACCAGCAGCCCACAGACTGGAGGTGGATGACCGTCACCAACAAAAAGCAGGAGTGTGATCGAGCCCAACCAGATGACTTCCATTATGGGCTAGACGGCTACCTCATCCTACCACCTCACTCTGCCCCTTGGGACCCCAGGCCGAATGGCTGCCTGAGTAATATGAATGCGGAGACCAAAGAGCACAGTATGAGGGGGAGAGACTATTTCTCTAAGGGGTAGCATGCCTTTGTCAAATAGGCAAAGAATGCAGGCAGGATAGATATATATCAGCAGGCTGAAGGCCATGCAACCTCCAGCTCGTCCGAAGAAAGGGCGGTCAGTGAATTTTTCAATGTCTACCAAGGAGCAGGATGACTTAGTGGACGAAACTCCTACCCTCTCTGAGGAGGAAGATGAGGAGGATGAGGAAGAAGAACAAGGCAGAGGAGAAGCATCAGTAGCTGGTACTCAGGAGACCCAGGGGCAGGGAAGAGCAGGGATTCTTAGGGAGCCGAGGTCAGGTGTATGGAATGTGATCCCTGTCATGGAGGCGACAGAATCCCGCACTCGTTCCCCCAGCCCACCTGCCCAAGCAGGGGACAAAGCTGATCTGACTGTACTTGGCAGCAGAGAAAGGCAGAAAACCCCAGAGGACAGGGGTGCCAGGAGGGGGACACGCGGAGTGGCCAGAGGTATGCCGGCCTCCACCTTTGCTCAGGGATATGTAGCTCTTGCCAATGTATTTCAGCATCCTACTAGAACGCCTGTCTATGTGGGGATTAACACCCAAGTGGTTGAAGAGCAGGCTACAATCCTTCGTTCTCCTCGAGGTCCGACTTTACAACAAATAGGATTCTTTAGAAGGCCAGCTGACAGAATTAGAGGGTTGTCCAGATCTAGGTCCAGATCTCAGTATCCTGATCCTGGAGCCCCAAGAACAACCTCCTACATATCAAAACCATCATCCAGTCAAATCTTGCTGGAGGTCTCTCTGTTTGCACCCCACAACGGAAGTGAACTCAGGGTGGAGGTGACAGTTCACTGTCACTAGTGATCCCCACAGCTAGGCAACAGTGTTGAAACAAGAGGCAGGCGGTGGGGGGTTAGCTCTGTTAGTTCCCTGACCATATAATTTACAATTTAGTGTTGTCGAGGCGACAACAAGTTAAGTTGGAGGAATTGTAATGAATCAGTATGTTGGTAGATATAATATTCACTTAAAATTTAATAGTTAATTAAATTCAGCCTGCTAAACTTTAGTTAGTATCAGTTTGCTCGACTTTATGGAATTATCAGTTTAATGACTCAGCCGGAAGCAACAGGCTGAAGTCAACTTAAGTCAGCTTGCTGACACATTCTTTGACAGCCAGCTGACTTCCGTACTCGGTAGCAGCGAATTGCCTAGATATGCATCTAAGTGTGGTATGCTAGATGAATGGCCAGATGACATCCTTAAGATGGATGGCGATTCGGGATGATGGGAGATGGTGGTGGATTTGGTCAACCGAGGTCCTACCAACGTGGTTAACTCCCGCGTAGGCGGTGCCATCGCACTTGCCGTTGAACAGTAAACTCATTCCATGTACATATGCTAGGTATTGCTCTCGAGTTCGACATTCGGAAACGAGGCCAACCCTCTTGTACTGCTTACTGAGAGAAATCTGAATCCAAGGCGAGAAGCCATTGATACGCACTGTCTTCTAGCCTTGCTTATGTAAGAGTTTACTGCTTGCATTATTGATGCTAGCTTACTTGCATTTGACTTTCGAGGATTGTCCACTGCTAGTGTGTTATCTTTTTGCTGTTTAATCCGTTAAGAGAAAATACCATAAAGATTACTCGCTTATATAAAGATCTTCATTAATTGTTTATCGCTTATTGATAAGTTGACTCATTTCATGAGAGCAGCAATTTCTTTCCATGGCAGGTGATCACGAAACAAAGACAGACGGGCCCTCTCTCCCCCTTCAGCAGTAGGCCTGGCACTTGTGATCTGTACAAAACTATCTCTAAGTTTGATGTCGACTTCGTTAACGTACAACTGAAGAATCTACATTCACTAAGCGCCACGTGTTTGGCACGCAAGCTGTTGAGGTACGTGCTCGCACAGAGCTTATGGGAGAGTCTCCAGTCCCTATACACTACTAGAAGATCCTGTGAAGACAATCCGCAAAATACTTAAGACTGCTTTTCAATCAACCACTGAGGAGAAGGTGCACAAAATGCACCAAGGGAGAGACAATCAGCATAATGTATCGTCGCTTGACCCACCTACACAGAGACGTGGACACTGTCACTGATCAAGAGATTGCGGAGCTCTTCCTTTGAGATTTAGAGCCGCGTCTGAAAGGGAGGGCTATTGCACCCCCCATCGATCACATTGGCGTTGATTACGCTAGCTGACATAGAAATGAAGCAACGTCTTGACTAGCGTCGTTGGCGGCACGGTCTTGGGTGGGCACTATCACTTTAAAGTGGGAAGAATGCTTGTCAACTTCACTCGCGTCGTGCGTTTAGAGCTCAGGCGTGCATCACCGGCATGAGCAATACAAGTCAAGTGAGGCGTGCATCACCGGCCTGAGCAATAAAAGTCAAGTGAGCAGGCTCTACTGCCTTGGGGTTTATAATACATATGGCCTTCGAGCCAAAAAGAGGGCATGTCTTTAAATTATTAAGGGTTTGCACTAATTAGAGTGAGCACCTCAAGACCAAAAATTGGTAAGAGAACAACTAATGAGGTTTGACCTAAAAGATCACTAATAGCACACTATGATCTTCTTAGAGTAGTCCCTAGAAGGGAGGTAAGCTATGACTTTGCTCAACAGTTGTGAAGTTCTTCAAATGACCGGAAACAGGCCAAGGAAAGGTCGGATTGCTCTTCACAAGAGAGACAAGTGGCCTTGAAAGCACAAGAGAAAAAAGTGTCAACTTCACAAAGTTAACTATGTTACTTACAACTTGCCATAAAGTTAGATGATACCTCACTAGCGACTAGGGGCATCTCTAGAGCCTTATACTCCTGAGAAACCGGCGGGTTTGACGCAGATTCTGTGCTCAAGGTCACACTTCTAGGGCCTAACTACTTCCACAATGATGTACTAGCATCCCTATAGCCCAGCCATAGCTCAAACCAATTAACTCTAGATGCAAGAATATGCCAAGGGACTCGTGAGTCGTGAATGGCCGAGCTTATCTTAACCATTGTGTACTAGATAGTGCCTTATATGTGAACTTGTCACTCGAGAAAACTTCACCTGCAGTCACTAGTCATAGCTATTTTGGAACGCTATGGAAATGCAGGGTGTGTGTGTTAGAGAGGGGTCGCAGATTTAGGTGCACATAGTGGGACTCCTTTGGGGTCGCGAAAAATTCCAATGCGTGTCCTTTGGTTCTGCTAAGTTGCGAGATGGCCCCGGGGCCTTTCCACTAAGCTGCGCAAGGGGCGGGTAGGTGGCGTATACTAGATTAGGAATATCTCCTTCAATATCTATCCAAATGATGTGAAATCAATCAGGTTCGAGAGGTGACTCAATGCTCTATTCATTTATGACTTGAAATCTAAGAAAATGTCAGTATATGCATGCGTAAAGTCAAAAGCAATATGGTGGTTCTAGATTAACCTTTAACAAACTCGTAGTTTTTGTGCATCAACCAAAAAATCGTGACACCCATTTCTTGAAAGGTAGTGCTACATCGTGGACCTCACCTGGTAAAATTAAGTGCCTAGTCACACAAGTTTTCAACCCATCACTCATGTATTCCGCCATATATGCTTACGCCATGAAGTATCTTGCTAGAACAATGAAATTTAAGGAAGTTGGCGGCTTCCACACACGGCCCTGCACTGCATGTCACCTGGTCAAAGAGGCAAACTCTTGAGCATTATAGTATATGCGCAGACCCACATTGGAGAAAGCCAAATCAATCTCTTACAGTGGGGTCCCATTGAGCACAATGACCTAGGTCAAAACGACCCAGAATGTCCGCTGATCCTGATACGCGATGAATCTTGCCCTAGGTTCAGGTGAAAAGACTTCTGACCTCCCACAATAGGACCCCTTTGGATCGCGAGAACCTTTGCTCGACGCCGGCCAGAACGGGCAGTTCATTTTGAGCATGCATGCGCGGGCTTCAACGAAAGTTCTTGCATTGGCCAATGAAACGCCTGGGTCAAGACGAAGGCCCGGGAAACACTTTTCGGACGTAGGTTAGACATACCGTTTATAAATGTCCCGTCCTGCAAATCGGGACTCGCTCTGGGGTTAATGGTCTTTCTTTTGGGTCAGTACGCCAACATTCTGCTGATTCTGACAATCTTCACAATTCTCCCTGTTTTTAGAGCGATCAAAACGGTGTCTCCAATAACGAATGAGAGTCCATCGATTCACGAGTGAAGAACTCTAGGTCGCGCGCACGTCTGGGTCACGCCCTAGGGATGCCGATTCTGCTCAATGGGACCCCACTGTTACATACATTCCATCGTGCTAGCTGTAACTGGCAGGTACGAGAGCTTTTGACAGCTACTGCTGCAGACTTCCACAGTCTGCAAGTCGCACTTGCGCCAAGACTGCTCAGGCACTGTGCTCGTGACTACAGGAGAGTAACTACGCCAGAGTGAGCTTCTCCCGAGTTGTGAGCCTGACCTCGACCTTATCAGCGATGCTTGCATCTGCCCGATAAATGGCCTCCACGGCTATGCCTCTCTGCAACAAGCCCAAGCAGCACCCCGGTGAAACTTTTTGTCTGTTAAGAGACTGAAGCGGCACAGCCAAATCATGCAGAACTATGCAACTGATTGGACAACATGGTTGGTGAACTATGAGTTGATGAACATGCCAAGACACCCAAGCTTACGGGCACCTTCCCCAGCGTTCCCCGTCAGCAGAGAGCAGATCTTGCCAGCTCAGACCTTCTTCTGGGTGGCATTGATGCATACTCCAGTCACCCAACCTAGCAGCAAGCCACACGGAGGAGTGTTCGGCACACTCTCAAGCTCAACGTGAGCTTGGTCCTACAACCTCCGGAAAATATGCAGAGGGGAGAAAACCTCGATGAAGGCAAGGTCCAGGAAGGACAGGAAGAGATCAGCGCAATGGAAGGCGGATTCGTGGAGCACTCACAGCCGCTAGAGCTTGGAACGACTCCTCCCTGTAGCACCGCTCTCTCAGCACCGAGGGAGGCTCGCTGCTGAAGTCGCAGAAGTAGCGCGTGTCGCGCACGCGCACTAGCACCCCGTCCACTCGCAGCTGCGCAGCCGGAGAGGGGAGCAAAATGCAAGCTGCACAGAGTGAGCACATGCCGCCGTCGCTGCGCAGGGTGATCACACTGACAAGATGACGAGCTGACCAAAAAAAAACACCGAGTAGTATCCACAGCCCACGCTGCAGTGGAGACTACAAGGACGACAGTTCCAGTGTAAGCAAGAGCTGCCATGGGGGAGACTAGCTCGACTATGTCGCGCTTAACATCTGAGCGTCACGACTTCCAAGAATATCCGTGACCAGCAAAAGCTCCGGTCACTGTGAAAGGCAGCAAGGAGGTAAGGCCACAGAACCTACCGAAGGGGGCATGGCAGGGTGGAAGGAGGGAACGGGGAGAGAGGTGCACGTTTAAGCATACGTAGGAAACAACGTGTGCAAGACAGGTATGCACGCCCGATCTCACGGATGCATGCTTGAGAGTCTCATGGAGTCTAAATGCATGCAAAAAAGCACGCCTCCAGTGACGTGGGCCGCAACTCAAAAGCCGCCGTCTCAGAAAATCGGTTCTCGTTACCGTTTGCAGTGGGCAATACACGCTGCCATGCAGTAAGCGCATGAACACCAAGCTTGCACACGCTCGGTTCCCTGCCCCCATGCATATATACCAATGAGCATATCTCCACATTGGGCTGAATTGACTGACTGTGTGCATGTGTGTTTGTAAGATATATATATATATAAAATGTATATATATATATATACTATGTATGTAATATATACATATACATACATATCATGTGTACACACACACACACACACACACAGAGAGAGAGAGAGAGAGAGAGAGAGAGAGAGAGAGAGAGAGAGAGAGAGANCTTTCCCCAATCTCTTGCATGAGTCTTCCTCTAATGATCAGATTAGAATGTTACAGCCTGCTATGGGGCAGGCTGGCAGGCAGTTGAGACAAGCTAAAATAGCTTAGCTGACGAGGTAGCTGTGGAGGACATGGGGTAGGCTTTGCGTGTGGAGGGAAGTCAAAGCAGAGTTGAGCAGTGCAGTGCAGTGCAGCTGAATAAAAAACCGCCAGGGCAGTTTGTAGTGCACGTGTGTCTGTGTTGCGCGCGCGAGAGCGAGAGAGAGAGAGAGAGAGAGAGAGAGAGAGAGAGAGAGAGAGAGAGGTCCAGGGGAGGGGGGTTGGGGCGGGGGGGTGTCAGTGCAAGGACCTACCCAGAATCTGAGGAGAACGTACCAGCACCGGGGCATCACCCGCTGCGAATCCCCTCCCCCCCCTACCCCAAACCATAATGAGTTGCCAGTATGAAGCTCCCAGGGCCGCATTTCTCTCCAACATCAGACCCTAACGCCAAGCCCCACCTTGCCTACAACGCAGGCTGCACACAGCCCTAGCGCCTGGCGGCATTTGATGTGACGACTCGCATGCATACGTGTACGTGCACAACTCTTTACATGTGTTTACATAGACGCACACATATCTACAAAGCAAGCAATGTATGCACGTGAACCCATGCATCCAGGCATACAAACAGAAGGGAGAAGTTCTGCGGGGCCCCGTTGCTGCAGCATGCGCAGGCCTCAGAAGCGAGGCCACGTGGCGCGCGTGCCGCACTGCAGGTGGCTCAGGCAGCACCACCCGCCAAGCACCAGAAAGGCTTGTTGCATGCGCACGGCAAGGGCGTGAGTCGAGTGAGCCTCGGGAACGGAGGAGGAGGGTGACCCGGAACTGACGATTTTGGCGGAGAGCAGCGAGATCCCGTTGTCCGCCAGCTCATCCTCGTAGAGCACCACCTGCAAGCACCTCCTTCCCCCCCCGACCCCCAAAAGAAGCAAGCACGCGCACAAAGGCGCGTATGCGCAGGACCAGGTGAGTCAGCTCGTTGGAGCTGTGGTCTCGAAGGAGCACGTGCACCTGGCAGCCGGGTGCGAGCTCTTCCCTCTCCAGAGGAGTTGACTGTCAGAGTTTGGCACCTGGAGTTGGAGGGGGCACCCGGCCTCAACGAATGCGTCGTCTGGAGTTAAGAGTGCTCACTTGAAGTCAGAGTTGTCAGGTAAAATCAGAGTGCGGCATCTGGAGCTAGCTGGAGTGTGACATTTGGAGGTCCGATGCATACTCGGACTCGGGAGTGCGACACGTGGAGTTGGAGTCTGCCCATTTCGAATGACAATGTGAGACTTGGAGGTGGAGGTGGAGGTGGAGGTGGAAGTGGAGCAGGACATACTGAGGACGTGACACACAGAGAGGCAAGCGTCAGAAGTTGCAGTCTGAAATCAAGTTTGAAGGGCAGAGTGCAACACTCTGATCCGGAGAGGGTGCTGCCTGGATCTGGAGGATGGCCGGTGACGGGCGAGGGGCGACGTGTGACGTGCACACCTCACTGAAGTAGTAGATGGGGGCGCGCTCCTGCAGCAGCGCCAGGTCCACCGCATCGTCGGTCTCGCGCCATGCCGGGGGGGCCGCCCCCGTTCCTGCCGGCCTCGCCTGGTTCCTGGCTTCGTCGCTGCCAGCTGCTGCTGCTGCTCCAGCCGCCACCGCCACTACCGTCGCCGCTGGCTGTGCTGGCTGCGCTGGGGCTTGCCGGCTAGTGCCAGGACTGCTCCGTACATGGACGTCAGGCACAGAGGGCTCGTCTCCAATCACCTGCCTACATCGCACAAGCACCGCGTCATGGCCACGTACACCTGGACGCTGAGTGCCAGGAGAACCGAGTTACCGCCGTATCCACCTTCATGACGCATGTCTATGTGCGTGCACGCGTGCGTGCGTGTGGAACGCGCGTGCTTGTCAGTGTGGGGTTGTGCGAGTGTGTGTTCGAGAGAAAGAAAGAGACAAAGAGGGAGAAACCGCGTGCAGACACACACGAATGTACGACGGCGAGAATATGGGCATCTGTGGCTGCTCCCGAGATGGGGAAGGGCCGTCCAGCAAGGCCATGAAGGGCATCCAAGAGGCACGGCACATGCAACGGGCGCACAGGACCACTTGCGCACACGGCCCCTTCGCCAGCGCAGCCTTTCATCAGAAGCAACGGAAGCTCGAGCTGGCCCTGAGCCTCTATACTGAGGAGCGTGAGTGGGGCCATAAATGACGCGCAGCGGCTAGGCTACGACAGAAGCAACAGGGAGGTGGAAGAGCCAGAAGCAGACACATGTCACGGCCCAGCGCAACGTAGCCGCTAGGCCGGGAGAGAGGCACCAAGGGCGCCGCGCCTGGACAGGCGTGCAATGGACCATTTGCGTGAACACCATTTTTAATTTGGAGAATGCTCCCTGGGTCGAATGCGGGATCAGCAGGGAAAGGGGAGCGTCGCCCGAGTCTGCTTTGCACACGTGCAACTCTAGACTGCAAGGAAAGACAGCGGCTCCTTTTCAAGCCTGGCCCGACATTGGCCAGTGCAGAAGGACAGGGCTGCGTGATTAGAGCGTGAGCTTCGAGTGCCGCCCCAGGGGCGAGCCAGCAGCACCTGGCAACAGTCAGCGTGTAGACTGCTTGGGAAAGCGTATGAGGAAGCCACCGAGATGTATGACCATACGACCAGCAAGCTTCCGCTGGCTACTCTGACAGTCAAGGTGCACTAGACTAGGGTCCAAGACAGCCCAGGCCAGGCCTAGAAGAGTGCAGCCCCAGGTTTTGGTGGCAGGCACCGCAGTAAACGCGAAGCCTGCCCCTAAACCCTACCTTCGAAGTGGGATTAGAGACTTTCGGGGAGAATAGGTGTATCGAGGTGACCTCTGCAACCCAAAGCCAGTCACGAACTCGTCAGGCCCCCAGGCCAGAGACAAGCCCTGAGACTGATCTCAGCCACTCTCAGCCACTCTCTGCGACTAAGCCTCCCTCCGAGCGCGGCCCGGGTGTGGCGGAGTTGAAGAGAGGAGGAGAGGAGCGCAGCGGCAGGCAAAGTCCCCGAGAGAAGAGCTGCGCACAGGCAGGCACACCGACGGGCCCACTTCTGATGCTACCGTGCACGTCGTGCTCTGCCCCAGGCCAGATTGTACCACAGCATTCGCGCGCTGCCTGTATTCCGCCGCCGCATGCAGGTGCCCTTGTGCAGGGCAGACTGCAGCGCGAGACATGGGGCGCTGGAGTGGCGTTGGAGAGAGGATGCATACCCTGGCGGCGTGCGCTCGGTGGCAGACACGGTGCCACTGTAGTTGGTTGTGAAGGTGTAGTCGTAGTCCTGCACGCTCTGCACGCTCTGGTCACTGGGTGCACCCAAAGCCCCAAACCCGACCCCCCAACCCCCCCAAAAACCCGCCAACACAGATGCAGCCGCAACCAGCAGCAGGTTGGCGACGTGAGGCTTGAAGTGGCATCTGCCCCTGCATCCCTTCCCTGATGTGTCCGAGAACTCTTTTGCCACTATTAGACTCCTTGATCGTATTGCAAGGTTGAGGGCTCCGTGAGCTCCCCTCAGCACGTCAGGGGACAGGGAGGAGGGGACTGTCCCTCCATTCCGCGACTGCCTTTGGCCAACTATCCATGGGCATACCAGAAACGAAAATTCAATATCTCCCTGTCCCCCATACCTCTCCTCCCACTCTTCCACCCCCCCTCCCCTTACGCACGTGCGTGCGTGCGCGCATGTGTGTGTGCATGCGTGCGTATATGCATATGCGCGCACACGTGTGTTTGTGTGTGCTTGTGTGCGTGTGTGTTTTGTGTGTGTTCTGTTGTGTATTTGTGCGTGTGCATGTGTGTGCGCGTGCGTGCGTATCCTTATGCAAACTTCTTTTGCATCTAGGCTTTGAATTATACATTGAACAAAAGTGTAAACCCCCGAAGCATGATCTAAGGCAGCAGTGGACCCTGCAGTCTGTTCAAGCAGGCTCTTCTCGACACTTCAATCCCAAAGCCAGAGCTTCTCCTAGCAGGCATGTTCAAGCAAGAAAGCCGGGCTCAGATAGTGTGTGCCACTCAGGCTCACTTTTTCTGCTTCCAGAGTGCAGAAGCTGGTATGTGGACAGGTGGCAACTGCTCTTGCACCCATCCCCGAAGGCCATCCAGAGCGTTGAAGCTGATTTTGACACCTGTTGCTGCATGAGTCAGGTCCAGCGAGCTGCCCCCAAACACCATCTCTGGCAGGTGGGCAACTTGCAGCTCGTTTTGAAACCTGTTGAAGAAAACAATCGTAATGTGTAAGCATTTGATGCTCTTGATTAGCATGTCATCAACTACATTCCCTCCACTCTTATTGTTTCAAATTTGAGCTCTTGGAGTCCCATTCATTAGCCTGCACATCAAGCTACAAGCTGAACTCCCAGCAGTGAGTAGTCCACAGAAGGCTGCTATACCACCTGCTGATGGGGAGGCTCTGACTAAAACACTCCAGAAGACAGTTGGACCCCACATTGGCAAGTCCTCCTCCTACTCTGACTAGACTATGTGTCTCCAGAAAGGGTGCTATTGTCGTCCCTTCTTAAGCTGCGTGAAATGGCACTTGATACATCATATCACACATTCACTTGCACCTGAACAGGTTGTAAGATTTCAATTTGCAAATAGCAGGGTAGATCCACTCACTGTGCAACCTCTTGTTGAGACAATATTGGATGCTTCTTTGTCTCTACGATCCAGCCTTTGTACTCAATACCACATTTGCTGCCCGGTTCGATTCCTTGCTGCAACTGAGACATTGCTTGGAGAAATAGACGATAAAAAGTATGTCTAATCAAGAATCCGCGTATGCTTCACGTGCGGAAAGAATAAATTGAGCTTTTGTGCTGCTTCTTATGTGACAGTCAACTTAGCCTACGAGAAACATTTTGCACACTTTAAAGCACTACAGATTCAGCTTAGTAAATTAGGGAGGCATGAGGCAACACTTAAATTTAAAAAGGATGGACTGAAGACTGGACGCATGTACTTATGTACCTGCAAGTCTATAATTGCTTAGGTCACAGACATGCATGCGAGTGCATGCGAGTGCATTACCGAAACTTTGACACTTAGCATGTCACTAAGTTTTTGTAATTGCGCTCCCAGAAGTCGGAAATTTGACGTCCCCGGACCTGATGCTTAATCAATGTCGGTTTGAGGTCGCTGATTGCTTTGCGTACTGCAGTCTGAACAGGTTCTCAAATGCCGTCGATCACCCTCAAAACTCACATCGTTACTGCAGTGCAGAATGTACACATCCTGCTTTCCGTACATCTCCCTACCATCATCATCCCCCATCATACCCAAAAAAGTTGCTGTCATAAGCTGTCTGTTTCAGACCGCTCGAGACCGCTGAATCGGACGTGCGTGATCAAAGATGAAACACCCCCCCCCCCCCTCTACGATGTCGTGCCTAGGAATTATGCATGTTCAGTGGCATACAGCTGCATAGAGCTGAAGATGTATGACAGCTGCAATATCATTTGCAAGGACGTCGTCGTGTAACTAGTCGTTCTTCATGCACATGGAAGAAACCAACTTGGATTGATCCCTTGAAGAGATTTCTCGTAGCAACAGGAGGCATGGCGGAGCCTCTCTCTCAGGTTCCCTCCGGAAAGAAGGGGAATAATCTGAGTTATGACCATGATGACATGCCTGCCATGGATAATGTGGGCATGATGTCGAGCTATCTAGACGGGACCGGCGATCTGAGCACCCAAGGCGATGCCTTCAAGTTCCTCGACTTTGCAACCCAGAACGACGAGTTTGTGTATCCAGAATATAGTGAACATAGCTTGAATGGGAAGCCTGATGTGTGGAAGGAGGTTCCAGACCTGCCCTCAACTTCTTCTGCTGACCATCCCGCTTTTTTAGAACCTTCTCAGAACGAGTCAGCAGGTGTCTCATCAGTTGCCAACCCTGGAGTCCGCAGCCAGGCTGGTATCTCTGAGGTCACTGCAGGAGTTGGGGAGCTCGCGTTTGAGGAAACAGCAGAAGGAGACCAAGAGTACGCAAAAACTGACTTGCCCCCGCACGCTTGCAAGTACTGTGGCATCCACAGCCCTGCTTGTGTGGTGCGCTGCAATGTCCCATCGTGCAAAAAGTGGTTCTGCAATTCGAGAGGCAACACGTCTGGCTCTCACATCGTTAACCACCTTGTAAGTAACCCAAACTGCTCCCTTCCCGGCCCTGGCCCCTCCCTCCTCTTTTGCAATTGTAATTGATTATCTGATCTTTTCATTTAGCCGATATGTAGCTAGGCCCTCAACTCTCCTACACATGTGCGACGGTGTTGCATATCCATTCCTTCAGGCGAAAGAAGGCAGCAGGGCAGTAGTACCCTATTAGTTCTTTTCACTTAGACCAGTACTCGTCCTATTTGCTCATCAACATGCGCGCAAGCTCAAGCATGTGCCACATGAGGGTGAAGAGAAGGAGAAGAGCACGCATCGCCCAACTGGAGGAGCAGAGTGCGGTGCACCCAGCTCTAAGTCCTGGCAAACGCAGTGCTATTGGCACAGACCCTGTGCAACACGCGTGTGCGCAGCTCCTTGACCAGCCCTAGTCTGAAAGCCAGGGACAGCCGCAGGGACTTAGGGACCTTCTGAAATATTATCCCCATCAAGTGGCGCTACAGGGGTAGATTATAGTCATGCTCTGGAGGCTTTCCTAGGGCATGCAGCACGTTCGGCGCAAGTGTTGCACATCAGAGGGAGCAAGCGCACGTCTTTGAGCAAAACCTGGCCTGGAGAGTAGTACCCTGGTGCATCCGGTGCGGCGAGGGTTTTTGCTGCAATTGGAGAGGTGGGGGGAAAGAGGTAGGCTGAGAGAGTGCGAGTCAGAGGCGGGCCGAAGCAGGCTGGCGGTGGCAGGCGGCCATTTTTTGGCTCCATCGCCCCTGCCCATCTGCTCCGCCTGCAATACGAGCAAGTCTGCCTACCTCCTCTTTGCAGCAGCAGCAACCGCTGACTTTCTCAGTCTCTCTTTCTCCTCCTCTTTCTCTCTCCCTTTCCACCTCATTCTTGCTCACATGCACACTTTCGCTCTCAAACTGTCAAACTCACACGCTCCTGGCGTCGGGGCGGGCGGCAGGTGAGGGCAAAGCACAAGGAGGTGTGCCTGCACAAAGACAGCCCCCTGGGAGAGACCATCCTGGAGTGCTACAACTGCGGCTGCCGCAACATCTTCCTGCTCGGCTTCATCTCCGCGCGCACCGAGTCCGTGGTGGTGCTGCTGTGCCGCGAGCCGTGCCTCACCGTCAACGCGCTCAAGGACATGAACTGGGACCTCAGCCAGTGGCAGCCACTCATCGACGACCGCTGCTTTCTCCCCTGGCTCGTCAAGGTCAGCGCAGGAGAGAGAGGGAGGGAGGGATTGAGGGAGGGAGGGAGGGAGGGAGAGGGGAGGGAAAGAGAAGGTGAGGAAGAGAGCGTCGGTTGGCACTTGCACGTCCCCTCCCCCCGCCCATCCAACTCCTCCCCCCCNCTTCCCTCCCTTCTTCCTACCTTCCCTGCTGTTTCTTGCCTCTCTGACTGTCCAGCTGGCATTCGTCCCTGGGCTTGTCAAACTCCGGGGTTGGCTTGTAAATATGTGCACGCTTGTCGCTGTGTCCTCTGTATTGCTATGCTGCCACGTTTTGGAGTGATGAGGTGGTGGGCTGACTACTCAGGGAAAAGGAAGGCGGGCGAGGGGGGGAGGGCTGGCTGTCTCTTTTGCGATGTGATATTGCTTGTATGGCAGGGTTTGGGGCTTAAGAGCATTCAGGGCTATCTGAGGACGAGTGGCTGGGTTGCCTGTTGTATGTGACTCTATGCCCACCTAACTCTCAGCGTTAAGTTCCCCCCCTCGCGTGTATGGGTTATCGCCAGGGTCAGACAAGTGTCATGGCAGCATCGCACAGCTGGCAGCGACAAGCAAGGCAGAGAAAGCGGGGGACGTATGTTATAGGGATTGTGTTGCTTTTCTTTATCAAATTGCTTGCCATTCCGTCGCCTTCCTCCCCGTTTCGCACGTCAGTGTTACTCCCACGAGTGCCGTGCTCCAGCTGGCGTTCTGATGCGCTCGTTGATGCCGCCCACCTCGTGCTTTCCCTTTTCTCTGCACTCACTTTGCCCTCTCTGTTACTCTTCCCGTGACCTTCAGTCTTGACTCTGTGCAGCCCTTGTCCTTCCCAAATTCCTTTGCCTCTTCCCTCATCTATTACCCACCGCTCCTTCCCCCCTCCTCCCTCCCACTCTCCCACCCCC
>WELA01012282.1:110138-137586 GCA_009602735.1 Mesotaenium endlicherianum
GGGGGGGGGGGAGGGGATGGATGCAAGGTCCGACTTTTTGCATGGGTGGCTGTTGGCGGTGGTGATGGTGTTTCTGATGGTGGTGTGGGTGCGGTGTGGGTGGGTGGGTGGGTGGGTATGTGGGTGCCTGTCTTCTCGGCAGGCCTCTCAGGCGGGCTATGGTGTGCCGGACTATGCGACCCAGGGTGGGCCGGGAGCCTTTGGGGCGGACTTCATGACTCAGCAGCAGCAGCAGCAGCAGCACGGCTCCCAGGGGGGCTTCCCGCACAGCCTGGGGGCTGACTACTTGAACCAGGTATGACCTGCCGCTAGCTGGCTGGCTGGCTGGCTGGCTGGCTGGCTGGTTCGCAGCCGCCCTCTCTGCCTCGCCTTCTTGCTCACCCGCTCGCTCGGTTAGTCCCGCGCGCTGGCTCGCTCCCCGGCTGCTTGCTGCCAGGGTGTCCTGAAAGGCTGACGCAAGCGTGGCGAAAAAGAAATGAAACGCTGGACGGTTGGGTGGCTCCAGTGCAAGCCAGGGAAGCGCCTGCAAGAGGCTTTCGGTGCGACAAGATGGTTTAATCACCAGGTGGCGTGCGCTCTTCTGAGTGTTCTGTTGCCGGCTCGCAGGACTTCATGGCGGGGGGTACTCAGGCGCTCTTCTCTCAGATGGGCGGCGGCGGCTACGGGGAGCGCTCGCAGGATGGTCCCTCCACGCAGCACTTCGGGGGCCTGGGCGGACCGCTCGCCTCGCAGGTGCATGCGCAGCCTTTCTGATTGCGCCGTCCGACAAAAAGTTTCTCTCTGCTGCCTCGTCATGCCGGGACTTGCCCCTCGCGTTGTGCTCGTTGCTTTGGCTGTTGTTGCTGCCTCTCCTTTGGAAGTCCTGGAGCAGGGTTTGGCCACATCCTGCCAGGAGTAACTTTTTGGGGTTGGCTCTAACCGGCCAGCTGCAGTCATTGGTCTTGTGGGTGGCTGTAGCCAGCTGTAGTACTTGTTCTTGGGGAGCCAGTTGACTCCTGTAGTTAGACGGCACTTATCGCCAGTATAGTATGCTCTTGCGTGAGCTGTAACCAGCCAGCACTGGTAGTCTTCCGCAGTTGGCTCGTTCAAGCGGCTGCTCGTTTGGCAGCAGTGGCTGCTGTCCTGCAACAGCTCTGCGTGGCTATGGCTGACCAGGTGGGTAGAGGCCTTGGTTCGCGGCAGCCATAGTCAAAAGGACGAGCCAATGACCCCCTTAAGCCTGGTGGTGTCTGACTGATGGCGTGCTTTTTTATCCAAAGACCACGTCACAAGGGGAACACCCTTCTGCTGTGTTAATTCGACGTGTGCTTTGATGCAAAGCATGGCTGGTACTGAGACTCTTGTGTGCGAGGTTTTTGCAGGGCCTGTACACGCTGGGCCCATTCTCGCAGTTCACGCAGCCACATCAGGGGGGTGCGCCTCCGTCGATGCAGCACCAGCAGCAGCAGCAGAGGAAGCACGTCAACGGCTAGCCGTGCACATGCATGCATCTACTGGCAACCTCTTTTGGACATCCGCTTTGTGTGGAGGACAGCTGCTCGACCTATGCAGCTCTTGGTGTCGTCGACCTCGTCAGAGTGGCACAGGACGTCACGCGCAGATATGCGAGAGCTCAGCCAGCCAAACATCGACATGGCGTTAATTGGCATCCCTCTTCACGCGACAGTTGCAGGCTTCGGCTGCGCCCTCGGAGGGGAGTCGCTCCGTTGTGTGTTTGGGCACATCACATTGGGCTTGGAGCACGAGTGACACGCTCCGGGAGTTGTGCGGAAGCTGCAGGGGGAGAGAGCTGAGGATTTTGCGGGCCGACCTTTTGCCAGCGCGTCACTGGGGTCCCGCTCCAGTGGCACCGTGTTCTGCTCGGGGGAATGTACTCACTCCATGTACAATGAGGCAACAGTAATGAGGGATCACGAGTCCAAGACAGAGGCCGAAAAAGACGGGGAAGAGTGTGCGAGCTCTTGTCGGCAAGGCCGTGTGTGCACATGCGACTGTACACTTCAAGGTTGTCGAAGTAGCTGTGAGAGAAGTATGTTGGCTTGTTCCATGTGGGGCCAGGTAGCAGTCTGCCAGCTTTTCAGATTTGAGCCACTTTATGTTGCAAGGGGTGGTGGCTCATGAGCCATGCCCATGTCTTTTCCCTTGGCATCATCATACTCATGGCCAGAGATTAGTGGATCTCAAGCTTATCGCCACTATGCTGCAACTTGGACAAGGCTGAGCAAGAGACTATATGTGCAAGTACTAAAAGATGAAGGTTAGTAGTAGCGAGCAAGCTTCAGGTCTGGCTGATGTGCCGAAGTAATTGGTCTTTCTTTCAATGCGGACGTCAATTATAGGTGTGGCTTTCACCCTTCTTGGGTAGGTAGGAATGTCCTAAGATTGTAGCAGTCGCCCTACTCTTCTGGATTTTGCAACATGACCGGACAAAAAGTGCAGATGAAGTTCCGCACTTAACCCTGTTTATCGACAACATTGCCCAGCTTTGCATTTGAAAATTGCCGCACAGCACCTCTGTCTAAAACACTCAAAGTCCACTCTTAACCCTGTTCATGCCCAGCTTTGCATTTGAGAAATGCCGCACATCAACTCGTGCAAGCCTGCGGTCTGGTCCAAGGTTTACTATCACGAGATGGACTTACCTTCTCAAGCTTCCAAGCATTATCTTTCTTGGATATTCACCAAACAGCTATGGCTTGTCACTAAGCAGATTGAGGTCATGTTCGTCAGTTCTTCAGTCTGGACTTCCCAAGGTTGTGACAGAAAACCTACAAAGTTAATGTTGCAATATTCAGACTAGGAAAAGTTGAGCACCTGCCATCCGACCCTGTTCTAGATCAAAATTTCCCAGCTTTGCGTTTCAAGAAGCCAAGATTGAATTGTTCGAGCTGTGGCCTGCTCCAAGACTTATGATTGCATTAAGAACCTACCTTCTCCATTCCACAGCCAATACCTTCTTCAGGGATTGATCAAACATCTAGGTTTTGTCATTAACGTGTTAAGAGCTTCAGCTTTCAGGATCGATCTTAATTGCATATGAGCAAAAGGAAGCTGCCCTGAAAGCTAATATGACTTGAGATTATGCTCCTTGCTTCACAAAAAAAACTTTCTTATGTTCGTTCCACCTTTACATAGACAAACCAAGTTTTATCAGACGGCCCACGAAATGAAAATTGTGTAAAGGCGAACACTTTGACGACAAGCCAGTCCAGCTAGAAGTACTTGCGAGTGAGGAACACTCTTAAAATAAGCGACCATCAAGACAACTGACGATGGCAAGCGAGGAGAAGAGACGCCCAGTTGGTGTCAGGGTCTATTCGCTCAAGCATTACCGATAGCGATTGATCCAAAACTATCGCTCGGACTGGAAGAAAAAAATGCCCCGCGGACAATGTCCAGCTTAGCATTTGAGGGGCTTGCAAGCTCTGCTCTTATAATTCCTAATGCGGGTGGCATCTACATCTACAGTCATGCTGGCAGCTATGGGACGCAAAATCTGTTCCATGGAGTTTCGGACTTGCGGCTCTTATGTTGATGTCAAAAGTGGCACTTGACTCCCTGCGACCAGACTCTGCACCGGCTTGTGAAACGTGTCGAACAGCGTGACGTGCACAGTTATAGCCAGTTATATAGCAAGTGAAAAGCTAGGCACTCCCGGAAACGGTGGCCCGGGCGTCAGACGTATCCTTGAGCAGATTTTCTCGTTCGCTGCATTTCTCCGGGGATCAGCCGAAATAGTTCATAACTGCGTGACCCAGACCCCAGCTCACCCGTGACCCCAGCTGCCCTCCTGCAGCGCGTTCAAATGCGTCCGAGTGTCTCCGACGACACTAAGCTTCATGTCCTGCCGGTTGTGAAATCTTCCGTCGACGGCCACTAGCGACCTTTGGCCGCCTCAATACGGAGCCCAGGCTCCTCTCCGGGAGAATTTTAAAAACTTTCAATGCGGGGTCGGGAGTTTGTGCAATTATGCGTGATTCGACCTTAGTGCACTGGAGTGCACTGAAGAGGAGGTACTACACATGTTGACGTCAACCGCCTCCAGAGTGTAAACCTGGGTTATACGGTAGTGTCCGGTACGACTACCGCCTGGATTCAAGTCTGCCATTAGCGGATTGTGCCTGCAAACGTCCGATTAGTATGTAACTCGTGAATCACCCTGGCCTTACAAAAGCTTCGGGGCACTTGTGTGAGGGCGTTTGCGATTGCTCGATTGGTCTCTTGCCACTGTGCAAGTGTGCTTCACAAGAGTGCACTCCTCACTGTTTAGTCTTCATTCCAAGCCTTAAGACATGGGATTGTCGCGGTTCCTTGCTGCCGCCTTCGCTTCAGCTACTGCCTGCCATATCAAAAAGAGCAGTGGCTTAAGTATTGGTGTCACAGTACGTTGACTAGTCCTTTACATGTGCACTTTAGAGTGGTATTGGCTGGCCCACAGAGTGCCTCCTGCTTCCTAATATCATTATCCTATTACCTTTCTTCTCCCTTCTTTGGAAAGGGACGTACTGTATAATCTGGCGTAACCATTTGATGGGCGCAGGTATGCCTCCAGATAATGTAAGGACCTGCACCTTCTTTCTTTGCCATGAAGCACCACGTCGTCCTGCTCTTTGACTTACACCATTTTCTAAGCAATATGCAGATTTTCTTCTGTGCATGCTATTTAGTAGGCAGAGTTTTGTATTCCCAGTCTCCCCCTTGCATTCACCTACTGTGTAAATAGGTTCTGACAGGAGGCAACTGCTTGATACTTGCATGGCAGTTTCTTCAGCGAAGCGTGGTGAAAAGCGAGATGTGTATAGAGTGGAAGAGGGGTGGAGTTACAGGGTATGCTCAGCCTTGACTCTCACCAGAATTCAGTAACTGTAGGTGGAGGTGATTTCAGTGATTGTATCTCACCTCACGAAGTTCTTGCACCTTTGGGATCATTCTATTTCCTGATTGTTTGATTTTCCATGTACTCATTGTGGCTGCCCAGTGATTACTTACTCATTCTTGTGTAGTCGTTCTGTGGACAGAGTTCGGAGTGCTCGCAATGGCAGTAGAATTGCTGCTGAAGGTGATCATGTTGTGCTGGAGCACTCCCAGAAGCAAGATGTTGTACAGCAGAATTTAAAAGTTATAGTCAGCACCAAGAAGGTGGGCATCAAAAGGTATGGAAACATTAACCTCTCTCATAGGGCTGGAAAGTCTGATCTGTCTGTACTGGTGAGACCAGGGGAGCTGCTTAGATCCACCCGTACTTGTTTTTTGTGGTCGACAGCATTAGCATGGTCAGTTGGGCACAAGTGGAATCACACTCATCACTTGAGTGGTAAGGAAGGGGAGGCGAAGGGTAGCATATTGGTTCCTTGACAACTGGGATGATTGCACTTCAGCTTGGGACAGTTGAGAAGGGTATGATGGTGGCCATTTTTACTCAAGAGGATGTAGCATCAAGTACATGAAGATGGGCGGCTTTAGGCAGCAAGTTTTCAGAGGCTTCTTGGCTGGTTATCCTTCTAAGTTTGTGTGGCCGTAAGCTGTTGAGTAAGTCCAACATTTGGGGATGGTTTTATCCCCCTTTGGGAGGTGAGACCATCTAGGTGCAGTCAGTAAGGGGAGTCGGTAGATGACAAAATATGAGGCATAGGTGCCTGGCGGCAAGAAAGCTGTATGGAGATTGGGAAGATGTTGACCTGCAGAGCTGGAATAGGTGGTTGGGGTTGGGGTTGACTTTCACTGTTGTCCTGGTTCACCGCAGGCTCGACTGGCAAACTCAGAAGAGGAGAAGCACAGCAACACGCCGAAGTGAAAAACTTTGTGTGACCGAGGAGAGGAATTGGACCACTGAAGTCCTTGTGAAAAAGCCTCACACTAGATCTACCAGGAAGCGGTCCATTGTCCAGCCTTCTGAGCCTCAAGTCGATGTCCTGCCAACCTTTAAGCGAAGGTATGTATGCATGCAGTACCAGGCGAGAGTGACATCTGGCAAAGCTTGAAGGAGGATGTGGGTGAGAGAAGTTCCTCTCTGTCATCAGCATCAGCATTTCCAATTCTGGGGAACCATTGAATGGCATACAAACATCTGAACTGTCTTACCTGGGAAGCATCTGGGAACTGGATATGACAAAGTGTGGAATCAAAGTGGGAAAGCTAATGTATGAACCTGCCGGAATAGTTGTCCATGGGCTTAGTTGTCTCCACCTGTTTCTTTGAGAAGGAGAAAGATAAGAAAGACATTCTGAGATGTACTTATTGCTATATGTACAGAAAACGCGGCAATCCAACGAGTGGGCTGGCAAAGATGGCTCAAGAGGGGCTGAAGAGGTCACGAAGGAAAATGGAGAAGATAGAGCAAGATGAGGCTCCTGAGCCTGTGAGAATTCCTAAGTTGAAGGTTGGTTTGAGTCGAAAAGAAATAAGTGATGACTTTATGACGATAACCGGGAGGAGGCCTCCAATAAAGCCAAGGAAGTCGACCGTTGAACAATGGGTGAGCTTATGGAGCCAAGTACCACTATCTCTAAAATCAGAGATCTTTTGCATGTAATTAGATACTTGTTGTGACACAAAATATCTGTTATCATCTTGGGTGGCTGATGTGAGCTTCAGATGGCTCCGGTAGGTTTGAGCTTTCTGAGCCTAATGGTGTTATTCTTGTTGTGCAGGGACTCGCTCTATGTGCCCAACTTGATCTGTGCACAAGTCGCGTGTACTAGGTGAGCTCACTTTTTAACATGGTATGGTGGTACTCATTATGTTGTTACTTGTGTTGTCATGGCTTATCCGCATCTTGCCATAGTCTGTTGACTACATCATTCTCATCATTAGTGGCTGGGTTGCTAAAAGGAATTTATCAGGTGCAGAAGCCTGGCAAATGACTGATGGAGCTGCTGAGGTGGAGAGGATGTGCTCTCTGCAACTACTGACCTTCAAATATTTGGACAATTTTTACTCCTTCTTGCCAGGCCTACGTGCTCAAACTTGAACTCCTTTCATTGATGAGGTTATGGCATTGGCCGGAGTCTGAGTTGGCCAATATGGCATTGGCCGGAGTCTGAGTGGGCCAATGTTGACGGCGGCCCAGTGCCCAGAGCAGCCTGATGGAGCTGCATGGATGAGATGATCATATGCCACATCGACCTGGGTGATAGGTATGCACACGTCTTTGGAGCTAGAGGCCTACTGTACAAAATATATATTTTGTTTGGTTGATGCCAGGGTGTTGTTGGTGTTGACGTACTGCACTATCTTCTAATATTTCGGCTTATGTAATGCTTGCAGGTTGGACTGGAAGTCTCTCTGCACAGTTGCTACACAGGTCAGCACACCTCGTGTTCCTTGGCTGACTCTCTAGTATTGTTGAAGCTCAATACATTTCTTTCTTCTAAGCTGGCGGTATGATGTACTATACTATACAGTGCACTGTAGTTGGCCTTAAGCAGACAGGAGGCTGCGGTGACAATTGTCACTCTTCTGCAGGTAATTAGGCTGGCCCGAGATACTAGAACCATTTTGTACAGTGTGACAGAGGCTTAGTGTGGTAGTTAGTGGATAGTTGACGGGTAAAGTTTTGTGCCAGCATAACCATTAAAATCTCTTTATTCATCTGATGTCATCAAGCACATGTGCGTTGATAGTTGGTGCAACATGATGCAATTCCTCATCTGCATCATACGACGTGATTAGACTCCTGACGACTGGAGAAAAACAAGCATCTTTCTTGACAACACACTTGGTCTTTTCTTTTCTATACCTCGTCAACTACGCGTAAAAAAGTGTTCTTTTCTCACAGAATTATGAAAAAATTCATTTTCTAAAAATGGAGCAACCACCATGGCTAGAATGCCTGCTCAGGTTTCTGCGCCATTAATTTGCTGTGAAGCTTCAGTAGTCTGAGGTTCAACCTTTACTACTGCGGTTCCGACTACAGGCTCCGGCAGAGGCTGCGCTGAACCATTGGTTAAACTCGATGGAAGATTCTGCACATTCCAGGCATATAGGAAAACACGATGTGTGAGTGTAACAAACAAGAGTGAGTACCTTGAGATGCAGCCAGCATTAAGTCTATACATGGCTCTTTCTAGTCACAGAAGAGAAGTAACTTAAAAAGTCACATCATATGCATATGCTTGTCTTTACAGACGTCTGGTCAAACTTCCTGCATAAGCATGAACCACCGGTTACAGAGGCTTGAAAGAAAAATACTAGCACGCGTAAGGTACTCAACCTTCGATGATGCTGTGCGCAAAGATCTGTAAGCATCAGCTTGTTCGGGGAAGACAGCGTCGATCTCCTCCAACAAGTGCTTGCGCAAAGACTGCCAGGAAGACAGAGCAGCCTCATGTAATATAAGGGCCAGACATAACAAGCAGCGCAGGGTTGCCCTCCGTTTCCAAAAGTGCTGAGCATGTCAGTCACCAAAAGTCATTCCGTGCTCCCTAGAATGGATGGTCACCCAGCAAAATGCTGTCAAGCCTGGATACTAAGTATGGTCCTCAAAAGGAACACTCGCAGCAATTCAATACAATGCATGAAGCACAACAGAGACTACCGTTTCTCTGCTCAACCGGGATGACGCAGCAAAGGATACTCAGAAACAACTCACCCTGAATGCCACAACCTTCCCTCTGGTCGCTTCATTACGAGCAATGCACCCCTCCAGAAATTCTCGAGTATACTGGTCAGGATTCTGGCCGTTGTCCACAAATCTGCACAAGTTCTTCTGATCGGCAGTTATACATCTTGCTCACGCTCCACACCCCGCTTGTTTACCAGTCGCGCATACTTGCCGTAAAACTTGCCCAAACCTCGCTTCATTGCGGCAGCCAAACGCAATGCAACTCTCTGATATTTGAAGGATGAAGAATGAATAAACCACATCTCAAGAAAGGGGCGGGGGGATGGGGGGGGGGGATAAAAGCTTCTGCACGCACTCAGGGGAGGGATGCGGGCGTGAGTGCTCTGGAGAGTGAAGCAGATGCAAATCCACAGAGGCAAATAAGAGGGATGGGAGGGCAAAAAGCATGAAGCCTCACTAGGGGGATATGGGCTAGCCCTGTTCTTGACCCCCCCAGAACATCCATTCGAGTGGGACGCCAACGCGAGCGGGGCAGGTGCGGGAGACGCTTACTGGAATATCTCCATGGGGATGTGGCAATCTGTCTCCCCCGCTACTTGCTGCACGTTGTCCAGGGCTTTGACAAGGTTATTCCTGACACAGCACATTGAAGAGCACGCTCATTCATATCAGTCGCATGTGCAGAGAGTTTGCTCCCCACAAGCGTGTCGCATTGTCTATTGTCTCGTAGGCTTGCCTTTTCATAGCCATGCCACATTAGTGCATGAACTGCCAGGGGGATCCAAGACTGCCATCTCGTTCGCCCCGTGCATGTGACGGCAGCCTGGTCAAAGTTAAGTGCTGTCTCTGCAGCGGAAAGATCACCCGCAGGGAGAGGAGCACGCGAGAGGAGACGCGCAGACTGCACTTACATCCTCTCAAACAGGAGCATCTGGCTGCTCTCTTTAAACCCCGAGACTGTTCTGTCGAGCTGATGGAGCTCGCAGAGGGCCTGCTCGATCGCGTCGCTGAGAGGCTCCATGTGAGCTTCTTCTACGGGTGCCGAGCGACGAAAAGGTCACACCAGGGGGAGAACCACAAGGCCCATCCTGGAAAAAAATTATGAGCCCCTGGATCTGATTCGAACGCAATCCAGCAGAATCGGGGTAGCCCTTTACTTGATCCTGTTGATCCTTTAGATCGACTACGTCAACTCCGGCAACACCGTTGCTTAGCGGATCTTTTTGACCAACGATGGCTTCTGCACACCCACCCACCAGCAAGCACCAAACCGCAAGCATGGCCGACGACTTCGTGAGCCAAGCACTTCTTGCACTCTCTCAACACTGCAGGGCGCAGACCTCACTGAGAACCATCACACAGATACAGCCCATGTGCCTGCCGCAAAGAACGCAGCCACAACTGCGCCGTGAGCTAGGCCGCAGGAAACTCGGCTGCGCTGAACTAGGCTGCGTGAAAGAGGCAGCGCTCACCTTCAAGGCGGGTACGGGCAAAACCAGCTCCTCAGAGACCGTTGTCACGTGGGGGAGGAGCATATGGGTCGCTGTGAGGGACTCGCGGCACGCTCTGGGAAACGGCTGATCTGACTCAGGCCCCTTCCCTGCAATTGCCACACCTTGAAAAGGAACAGCAAGCCAGCAACCGGCAGCCAGCAGCCAGCAGCCAGCAGACTCAGCAGTCAACCAGCAGCACCTACATACGTTGCAGTTATCTGCCACATCGGCGCGCAGCAGAGGAGAAGGAGGGGGAGGGGAAGGGGGGGAAAGGGAAGGAGAGAGCAGAGGACGCACATACTTCTGCTCTGCACCACATGATAACTCAAACTTGCACGCTCGCACACAACCTCACCATTCTCACAACCTCTACCAACGGCCCTTCTGCCAGCCCAGGGCCTCACAGCAGCATATCCCAGTACCTGGCCATCTAGCCATCTCAGCGCGTGGGTCAAGCCCACCCTTCCTGCAAGACCCACCCAACTATACCCCCCTGCAAATCGTCCTGCCTAAAGGTTTTCCATTCCCGTAAGAATGTCGCTTGATTTCACGACCTTTCCAGTTGCCTTTCGTCTATTTATTTGCTACAGTCTCCCCCATTATTCTCTCTTAGCTCCACAATTTCTGCAGCCTCCTTCGTAGAGACGTCCTTCACCTCTGTTCCGTTACCCCTGCGTGTGTGCGAAACACCCACATCTTAACGTAATATTAAGCCGCAGAACATATTTTGATGTTCGTCAAGGGAGATCATTTTCTTGAAGAATCCTGTACCTGTCAGAGATGATGGTCGTTGCACCAGAGTCTGGAAGGCAAAGGTCGTATTGTTCCGTGGCAGTCCACTCGGTAGAACATGTATGTGATTGTGAATACCGAGTGGACGCAGACGTGATTAAGAGAATACGTTTTGGTTTACTCGGAAGTAGGGCGTGTCCAAAATGTCCCTGAAGCATTTTGTGGGACGTTTGCGGTCCCATTTAAATTTCCTGACCATAATTTTCCGCCTAATTTGTACATATATATACCGTATTTGATGGATGTTAAAGTCGTTCTTATGAGGCCCGTCACAGACACGTGTGTCGCATCGACGCCTGGTCAGAGAATAGAGGTCGACGCAAGTCGAGGCGATATATCTCTCATATCAGAAGCGCTGCCTCTGGCGGCCTGATCTGTTGATTACTGTTGCGCTTGGTTGCGCTAGCTTCGCTCTCCTACAATTAACCATAGTGACGCAATTCCTGACGCCACCAGAAAATGAGGCAGCGCGCATAGAAAGTCAATGCCGCCCACCTTCTCTTGTTACACCTTGCCAGTGACGCTCGTTGAATTCTTCTCCGGTTCTTGCCAGTTCGTGCCGCTAATGTGCGACGGTGGCATGACTCATGCAGTGACATTTCAGTCATATGTTGTCAAATGTGCTGCCCTGCAGGCTGATCAGGCTGCCTGAGAAGCAGATGTGGAGGCAACGCCAGTTAACGCAATAGGAAAGATTTGAGGTTCAAAACAATCACCTCTGTGAATATAGGAAGTACCTCATTGCTGCTACCCAAACCGTTCAGCGCATTTCAGCTGCAATTGATTTAAAGCATGGGGCATGCATGTGCTCGTCGAGGTGTTTGCGACATCCTTCGTTTATGCGCAGGAGACAGAAAACTCACCGGACCATAGAATCTTCTTCCCTTATTGGCGAGTTTCGTCATGAATCTTATAACGGCTCTCAATTCTCCAGGATACAACTCCATTATGCAAATGAATCTTCTTTGCTAAAGAGGTAATGTTGATCAGACCCGTCTTACTGGTCACGTCCTTTTTGGCAGAGGACTTAAACCAGAAGACATACTTCTTATGACACATAACTTTGTAGGGGCATAAGAAGATGCATGGCTCCAGAAACAAGAAGGACAATGGCAGATCGTGATCACTGCTTGGTGGCTTGCTTGGGAGAGAAACTTGATTAGCACTAGCTCGTAAAATGTGTGGATGCATGCCTGCTGGCAATGCCTTCATGCCATCATCCATGTCTATGCGGACGGCTTTTTATTAAATGTTCCGAGGACTTCCGAAGTCAGCAAAACGTTGGGCGAAGACCGGGTGCGAGTTTGGCTTGATTATCATGTCGCCGGCTGACCCAGGTCCCAGACTATATGCCATGCGGAATTGAAGTCACCGAATATAGCGCGTCGTAAAGAGCTGAAAGAGTTGAGCAGATTTCGTGCCGTGCCCGCGTCAGCCCAAGTGCACTGAAAAGCCCGTGCTGACTGGTGCTGACATCAAATGTGGTTAATCCACTCAGATCATGTCGTCGTGTCAGCTTTCAGAAGTCCCTGGTGGACTCCTTGGACCAGGCTGGGACAGACTTCTTCAATCACTCGCGCCCCTGTGCTTCGCAGCTGCCATTCGACCCAGCGTCGACCCATTCTGGTGCATTCTGGTGCATCTTGGTCAATCTTGGTTGCGTCTTGGTGGTGTCCACAGGCCGTCGTTAGCAGGCTAAAAGCATCTGAATAAATCAGGATGCACTGTAAGAACTTCGCACCGAACAGCACCAAACACCTGGAGAAACTTTTCCTCTCTTCCGCGCTACTCGGCGCATACTGAATCCATTTCATCATTGTACTTGGTATACAAGGTTGCCCGTCCCCGTTCCCTCCCTGCCATTAAGTTAATGAATTTCTTCATTCTTGCGACGTATAAATTTCGCGCTTAGCCGGTGTAGCAGCTTGGGCATTGGACGTGTTACTCACGTTTTCATGCTTTATATGAGGAGTTCATAGAGTGGTGTTTGACTTAGTTACTCCTTTTTTGGTGATGGGGGGTCACTCCAGATGGCCACTTCTTGTTGACCAATAAAGTGCTTTATAGAAGTCATTTTTTGCAAAGTGTAACCATTTTCTAGGGCTCGCTCGGTAACATGTCGGTGGATATTAGTGCAATAACTGAGGCTACAGCAGGAGCAGTGGGAGGACTTCTGAGTACAACTATTCTCTACCCTCTAGATACATGCAAAACAAAGTATCAAGCTGAGGAAAAAGTTGCTGGTGAACAGTGCAGATACAGGTACAACTTGAACTTCTTTCTTGATGTCTTTCGAGTAGCCAAGAGATCTGTGAAATGTATGAGCTTTAGGCCCACTCTTGTGACTTGGTGTCACTTTCTATGCTTGTAAATCCACCTCGGTAAAAGCTATAGCCCTCACCTTTTGACGCCTCTCGCTGTGATTGCCATGTCTGTGCTGAAGTGAGGCTATGGAAGGAAACAGGAAGTGCCTTCAAGTCCTCTTTTTCACTGATGAGTTTGTCTGCAGTAGATAAATGGAGACATCTAAGCAGCATGTATCTCGTGACTTCTGCCTATTGATTACATGTTGTAGGCTAACTCATAGATATTGTGATGGGTTGAACTAATATATCATGTTAACTGTTTTACGTTGTTTTTACGTTTAACCAGATCCATATTCGATGTGTTTCGAGAGGCCTTTGCTGAAAGGCAGCTACTATCATTATACCAGGGTGTTCATACAAAGAACTTCCAGGCTGTAGTGGCTGGTTTCACATACTTTTTCAGCTATAGCTTCATCAAGCAGCAGTATCTCGCTCGAGCTCAGAAAAAAAGCATGGGAACGGGAGCCAACCTCATCGTAGCTGCTGCTGCTGCTGCCTGCACTGCCACCATTACACAGGTAGTCCTTCGTACATTTTTGCTTAAACGGGCTCGCGCTTTTAGTAGCTTGGCACCAGGGATATACTCTTGCCAACTAAAATCAGATGCCCTGCAAGTTTTCGACGTTATTATATTGAGTCGGATGTGAATCCTGACCTCCATACATTGTTCATGTTGAGGTCAAAGACTGTCACAATACACATACCCTCTGTTGATGCCTCAAGTTGTATCTGGTGATGGTGAAGGACGCACGCGCAAGCGGGCAATGTCACTCTGGGTTAGGCGAGCCAAACATTTGGTATTTTTTGTTGGTTTGCTCGACATGTGGCTGAAATGTAAGACAGTACTTGAGAGGGATAAGCATCAGAGTCTTCTTTCTATCTGCATGTCTGATGCAGTATCAGTGCAGGTGAGCAGTTCCCTAAGAAGGCCCTTACGTAAGCTTTGTGAGAGCTTATTCTGCATCTGCACAGTCCTCAGTAAGGCGTGTTCTCGCAAAAGCTCTATGAGATCTGAAGTGCATTTTACTCCATATGGTATGGTCGGTCATTTTGAGAAAGGGGTTCATTCTGGCCAGTACTTGTAGAGCAATGCGGGCTCATCAGATCCAGTGACGCAGTGCGTTCTTCGGAGTGCTGTCATAAGCAGCCATGGTGAAACTCAAAGCATATAGGGCCTGAGAAACGGCTTAAAAGGAGGTGGACAATAGAGCATCCTGCGTCAGAGTAGCGGCTTGTGAAAGGGGGCGTGTGCTTGATCACCACGTGCAGCTGGCTGTGGATAGGAGACCACAGGAGCTCATCGGAGGGTGTCCTGTGGGAGAGGGCGTGTATAGGGTGGCAACCATGGCTGCCCTTGGCAGGGGGATCTATGATTCGAGGCCAAAAGAGGGTATTGCATGGTGTTTCTCTTGTTCATCTGAAGGGCACCTTAAGGTCACAACGTTGTAGAGTCTTCCTGAGTCTGCGTGCATGATCCAGTATGTTAGACGTCATGTCTTTACCACGAATCTCATCTGTAAAGCCACATACACACTTGTACACATTTTCAACCCTTACCTAGACCTCTCCCTGCTTCCGATATGTTCTCTTGACTTGTGGCAGCCCCTTGACACGCTTGCAGCCAGGATGCAGACCAGCTCTCCTGGAAAAGCAGCCAGTATCTTCCATCTCCTGAAGGAAAGAGGAATTGCCAAGTCTTTTGATGGGCTCGGAGCCTCTCTACTTCTCACGTCAAATCCAGCTATTCAGGTGTGGTTATGAAGCCCTCTCATTTAGAGTCTCTGGTGCCACTGCTGATTTAGTTTGTCGTTCCATCCAATTTCTGTTTCCTTATTGAAGCTCTTTGAGACCTGTTTTCATTTTTTATGAAAGTAGGAGTGTATGGTTAGTTCGTATGGTAGCATAGCTTCATTGCACCACTTTTCTGTTTGCAGACCGCCAGGACGGTTTACTATGTAGCTTCTGTTTGGCACTGAAATTCAGAAGTTGTGTGAATATGGCGATTATGAGTAAACAGCCTTTTGAATTTCTCAGTATTTAGTTACTGCGCTTGCCTGCAGCCGTTAGTCACGGATCGTTCTTGAGGGACGCAGTACCACCCATTCCTGCAGGCGTAGGAGTGCCGGAGAGCCGTCTGCCTTTACCGGGCATGGCTTGAAGAGCTCAAGCAACCAGCAATGCACTAACACTAAGTTGAACCCTTGGCTCGTGAGGATTGAGCTCGTGTCCTTAATCTGAAACTGAGCACCTGTCCTCATGTCCCCACGTCCACCGTCAGAAACCGCGGCTGAGCCCCTGTGTCCAGCAACCCTAATCCCTTGCTCAAGTCACCTGACGGCAAGGGTGAGCTTCCATCGGTTGCTGTTACTTTCCGGCATGTGGCAGTACACGGTCTTTGAGCAGCTCAAGGAGAAGCTTCTGAGGCGGCGCCAGGCAGCGGCCGCGGGGTCATCCGTCAGCGGGGCTGTGGCGGCGCTGGCCGGCCCCGTCGCGCTCTCGGCCTTCTCAGCGTTCCTGCTGGGGGCCCTGTCCAAGACGATCGCCACCGTCCTCACCTACCCTGCCATCAGGTACCCCTTTGCCGAAACAGGCTGGGGGATGGCAGTAGAACTGGAGCTTGCACAGGTGTTGTAGAGGCACCATGCTGGGGTGTTCCTGTAGTGACCCGCACAGAGACCTGGAGCTTGCAGGGGATGTCGTAGAAGCACGCAGGAATGTCGTTAAACGAAGAGATTGGGCATCATGACACCTGCCTGCCGCCTACTAAAGGATTTCCCGAATTTGGGTGAGCCTCGGGCTGTATGCACGGAGCAGAGGGGCTAAGCAAGGGCGCTTGTTGGTGGAGGGTTATAATGTCTCAGCTGAAAGTGTTGCCCCGAGGAAAGATGGCACCCTGAATAACATACCGGCATGACAAGACCTGATGGTATTGGGAAGTTCTAAGAAGAGAGCGTGAGTGAATCATGCCAGGGCTACCTGCCGGTCTCTCACCCTGTATGTGTGACAGCGCGCATATGCTGTTGGGAGAAACTTGCACTGTCTCTTCCTGCTCGGCTGTTTGCACAACATGGCTGTGAGGAACCTGGTCGGCGAAATGCGTCTGCTCGAAAAACCTTCACCCTGCTCACGGCACGGTGGCACTGAACCTCTCGTCAAGGCAATTTCCCCTTACTATACAGGGGATGTGAATCGTGGAGCGAGCAGCGTCGTCGCGCAAGGCCCGGAGTGGCTCCTGGCAGCCTCGGGCAGTCAGTGTTTTGTCCGCCGCTCTGCGCAGCTGCAGTTGGCCGTCACAGTTAAATGACCATCATGATCATGAGTGAGGGGTTTTGGCAATCGGGCGGGTCTTGGCCGGGGGNGGAATGATTGCCTCTGAGGAGCTTCATGACCGTTGCGATGCCGTTTCACACTGCCTTGTCGGAAGTGGTTCCTTGGCAGCGGCGCTGACAAAGCATATCCTTGTGGGCGTTGCTTGGGCGCGGGGCGGGCGTTGGCGCAAGAGGCAGGTGCAAGATCATGATGCAGAGGGCTGAGACGGAGGAGGAGACGCGGAAGCGCTGTGCGGGCGACGGCTCTGCCGGCCCGCCCAAGAGCATGCTGCAGGTGCCTCTCACTCCTCCTGTGCCGATGCTGCCCGTGTCGGCCCCTTCTCCTGCCACGGCTCTTGCCTTGTATGTTTTGTTCTTGCGATGGTGGGGGATGTGGGAAGACGTGAAGTGTGAGCCACGAGCCTTTGCCCTAGCTATCCGTCCCTCTCTCCTTTTCTCCCTCCCCCCCCTCTCGCCCACCTTATCCCTCCCCCCCTGCCTCCCCCTCTCGCCCTGATCGCCTTGGGTGGGCTTCCTGATCTGGGATAAGCGACAGAAGACTCTTGCTGGCATGGCGTGAGGATGGATGGCAGTCGATCCAGGCTGGCGGCCAGCGTTAGTGAACACCGGGGACAATACTCTCTCTGGGCAATGCTCACGCTCTGGGTTCAGTGCAGGAGGCGCTTGGTTCCTGTTTGGGCACGGGTTCATTTAGAGCCCAGTTTCCTCACTACTTTCTTTGGCCTAGTGTGCCCTAGCCTAGAAGGGGACAAATGACATTTGGTCAACGTCAAATCGGGTCACAAGAGGTCTTTGAGGCTGTAAGGGGAGGTCTGTGGTGCCAGCCGGGTTAGAGGGTCAACCTGGACTTTATCGCCAGCTAAGCTCAAGAGTGGAAATTCTTTGTTTGCCCTTTCTGCAAAGTGGCTTTTACTCGTGCCCATGATGTCTCGTGCCGAGAGGGCGGCAAGCATGCTGCTGGGGGCTATGAGATGAAGCAGAGTAGAACTGAAGGGAGAGTGAGGTAGCTGCCACCACCAACATGGCGTGGCTTTATGTCCACCTGGCAGCAACTCTGAGGGCCGACTCCTTGGAGTCAGCTAGGGGTGGGGAGGATCCTGACGTGGGCTTGGAGACACCTGTCCAGCTGCAGTGGGTACAAAGTCTGAGGTCTGGGGTTGATCCGTTGGACACGATGTCCATGGCAGGAGGCAAGTCCCAGTGGACCGCACTGTCTTCCAAAAAGTATTATAGAGCGTAGTGTGAGTGGTAAGAGTGGGACACTGGACATGTGCACGTGCACAGAGCTTCAGTGTGGCATCCTGTATGACTGCCAGTGTTATCTTCGTGAGATGCTACTCCGAATGTTAGTAGTGTGTGTGTGTGTGTGTGTGTGTGTGTGTGTGCGCGCGTGCGCGCGCAGCCACAGAGAGAAAGAGAGGCGAAGGAAGAGAGTGGGCGCATGTAACTCAACGTTGCATCTATTTGTTTCTTTGTTACCTTGGCGGACTTGGGGCAGGCCCTCCGCATCATCTGGCACGGGGAGGGCGTGTGGGGGTTCTACAAGGGCCTGCAGGCCCAGATTCTGAAGACGGTGCTTGCCGCTGCGCTCATGCTCATGATCAAGGAGAAGGTGACGGAGGGCACCAGCGTCGTGATGACGGCTCTCCACCGAAGCCTGCAGCAGAGGCAGCGCCTCAAGAGCACCACCCCTGTCAGCACCATCGTTCCCAGGCTTGCCTCTATTATCCCAAGCACCTCCTCCTCCTCCTCTTCTTCCTCCTCGCATGCTCCTACCGTGTCTGCTGGGGCCCCAGTGCAGGCGGCGCCGAGGTGGAGCAGCCCCATTGTGTACTCCCAGCCATTGATGGTGCCAACGACGATCATGACAGCTGAGGCTTAACATAGGGGTGTGAGGCATGGAGCGCCCGGTGGCTAGCACCTTCACTCTTATTGGACAAGGTGTGGGACGCATAGTGCACTGGAAGTCTTGAAGAAGACTCCCGGCACGCATTGGAGAATGCATGTATTATACATGACGCGCGACAACGGTGCGCAAGGCAGTGTGAAGGACTCATAATGCTTATAATGTAGAAGTCTGTTCTTTGCTTTTCATTTGTCATTTGTCGTTCCTATGCGGAAGGAAACTACATTTCTTGAAGTGGTCTAAGCCAGGCATGCACTTTAAACCTTTGCTTGCATCGTCAAATTGCTTCCACATCTCGACTGTTGCGCTCTAATGTATCATGTGAGATATCGTATGGGCCATGTGTGTTGTGACTGCCAACTGGCCAAGTAAAACGAGCTGAGTTTTACGGTTTGAAAGATGCAGAAAGCCCAGGCTTTTATAAGCACCATACTGATATGAGATGTGACACGCTGCCTACTCTTTAACAGCACTTAGTGAACTAGCCATATGAGCATTGCTACTGTGTCCGAAGTACATTTTTCTTTCTATGAATATGAACCTTCTCGCTATGTACGTTTGTTGGTAAATTTTGCGCTACACCTCACGGGAAAAAATGGCATAGAAGATAATTCTTTGGAAGTGGTACGCCCATGCCAGTACCAAATGGTGCATCTTATCGCATGATATGCAATAGACCTGTTTCAGCTCACATATTTGTGGATGCGATTTGGCCCAGTAAGTTCCACATCTTGGGTGCTCCAAAAGATAGGAAGCATGGAACGAATTATCACAGCTCCAACTAGCGACAAAAAGTGATCTGTATGTATGCATCACGTGTGAGTACCTTCTCCATCTCAAGCTACCGATCATAACTCACACCGTTTGGGGGTGAACTATAAGGCACTTCTGTACCCAGCTCGGTTGTGCTCAGCCCACTACCTGGCTCTTACTCCTCACATGAATAAGGCCCCGCAACATCTAGCTGTTAGCACAAGTTCCCTCTAGGAACGGCCTTGGAGTATCCCTCTAGACCCTTTTGAAATTGTATTTCACTATAATCGTCACAACCTCTCAATGAATTTTTGAGGCACATCATATTCTCACAACTAACATCTACTGAAAAAAATTCAAAGCTTAATGCGTATGCAGCCGATTGCTTGCTACAGATGAAGGCACACTACCTTCCACCATCAAAAAACAGATTAGAGATCATAAAATCTGCTCAATATGTGGGCCAACATCGAGCGTCACGCTGCTCGATTTCGGACACAAATTAAACAATTTTCAGGAGCACATCGTACTGTATTACACATGCAATCATATGAACAAGGCCTAAGAAGCCAGGCTGAGTGCCAGCCACCTAAGCTACGCTCGCGCAACTCATTATTATATAATAAAGTGGAATCTTACCTACACACAATTTTTTTTACCTGAGCACGGAATGAGCAAGGCAGCTGCAGCTACCTTGCTATGATGCGAGTGCTTCACACGTTTGACACGCCTAAATAAGAATCTGCAATCTCTCTAGCTGCAAACGGGAGGGTGATGCCTCCTTCTATACAATGTGCTGGTGCTACTACTAGTGCTGCCACAGAACGAAGCCAGCCTATCTTATAGTACATACCATGAGCTGCTAGCTCTAGTGCAGACTATGTACAGCTGGAGGGCTCCAAGAGGTACGGCACTCCCTAAGCAATCGTCTCCCTAACCAACCCCCTAAACACCTACACAAAGCCCCCCCCGACTTTCTACCCAAGTTTCTACGGCTATACTCTGCTTTGCTTCTGCGCACAAAGTAACGTCAATGTCCGTCCCGGGAGTCAGCCGGTCCTAGCATGCAACAGCATACGTGATCCCAAAGCTGAAAATATACAAGATAGAAGCTCAGAGGTGTACATACTTTTATACTGGAGTCCCCACACAAGAACCTAGCATGCCAGCGGTGGCGCAAGAGAGCGCGCGCATGTGTGTGTGTCTGCGTGTGCCTGCTGAGTCAGCGCTCCTCGATGAACCCGTACCCCTGCCCCGAGCTGACGTGCAGCCACTCCCAGTACTTCAGGAGCATGTGGTCGGAGGGCGTCACTTCCCGCCACCGCCCCTCGCAGAAGATGGCGTGCGCGTCTGCCGCATATCTGCATCCCAGCGACAGAAAGAAGAAGGCCGCCTCCCCTCCTCTCACGTTGAGAAAGGCCCCACGAGTTCCAACTAAGGTTTCCAAGTAGGCGGGCAAACCACTTCAGCAGCGAGCATAAGGACATTGAAACACCTCCAAAGAAGGTCCTGGTCGCGGCCATGCCACCTGCGGCCTCCTCCACAACCTAGCCAGGTGGCCAAAGGCCACAGACCGACACCACAGGCCGCGGAGAAGGGCAGGACCGCATCTTCTCCAGTCCTTCGTACACATCTTAACGGGACACGTCCACGCAAAGGCCCTGCTATCCGAGCGTGCAACTTCACGGGCTTGAGCCCTAGACCTTCAGGGGGAGGAAAGCCCCTGGAGCGCCACAAACAAGCACCAGCCGCCGTGGGCACAGCCAAGAAACACGCGTTGGCATCGCTTGGCGGCCCCCAACACAGTCCTATAATGCCACAGGCAAGATCTGCATGACCTGCCAGCGAGCCAGCAAGCCAGCCAGCCAGGCCAGGTGAGGCGAGCGGAGTCCACTCACGTGCCAATGCCGTGCAGCTGCGTGAGCTCCGTCCAGTCGTCGCGCGCGTACTCCCGCGAGAAGCGCTGGATCATGCGCGCGCGCTTGTTCTGCAGGCCCAGCGAGTGGATGACGGCCGCGATGGCCTCCGTGCGCGCGGCGATGGCCGCTTCCGGCGTCGGGATGAGGTCGAAGAGGTCCCATATCACCTTGCACATCTGCACACGGGGCGGGAAGGCAAGCCGCGGAGTCAATCTCCTGAGGGCCACACCAGTACTGGGCAACAGGCTGCCTGTCTGCACCGAAGTGCAGAGGGAGGGAGAAGGAAGTGCCGAGGGAGGAAGCAGGCGGGCTACTGCACTCACTACCGAGGAGAACGAAAGCACTCGCACTCTACACCAGTGAAAGCCATTACCGCAATGCCTTGACCAGCAGCGCCTGTGGTCAAAGGGGCAGAGTACACGGGTCTGGACGACGAGAGGATCCAGAGTCAAAGACACCAGCGCACCAGCTTGCACCAGGCTCAAAGCGACCAGCATCCAGCAGAGCAGCCAGTTGGGACAAATCAGGAAGGGTCGGAGAGGAGCTCGAGGAACAGGAACATGAGCAGCAGGAGCAGGAGAAGGAGCAGGAGCGGGGGGAGGAGGAGGAGGGCGGAGGGAGAGGGAGGGAGGAGCAGAAGCAGGAGATGACGGGAGAGCAGGAGCAGGAGCAGGAGGGGGAGGAGGAGGAGGAGGAGGAGCTGACAGCAGGGCCGCCGGTCTTGTTGAGCAGCATGCACGCCACCAGCACCCGCCAGGGGTCACGGTACAGCTTCTCCTGCACGAGCCCAAACGGCGAGACGGGCGGCACCCAGGCGGGGTCCACCACGTTGACGCGCCGCTTCACCACCTGCGCTGGCGTGAGGCCCGAGTCTCGTGCCTTCTGCTTGCGCTTCTCCGCCAGCCTCCTCTCCTGCGCCTGCCGCTGCGCCTCCGATCCTGCTCCCGCCCCCGCCGCTGCCCCGCCGCCCTCGCCCCCCCCCCTGCTGCTGGCGCACAGCAGGGAGGTGGTGGTGTCCTCGGACCCCGAGGTGTACGCGCTCTCGCTCTTGCCGCCGCCGCCCGGGCTCGCGCCCCGGGGCCTTGTGCCTCCTCCTCCACCTGCTGCCGCTGCTGCTGCTCCTGCTGCTGCCGCCTCTGGAGGGGACGAGCTTGTCGAGCCCGGGACCGAGCCCTGGCCCTCTTCCCCTCGCGGTAGAGGGGGGAGGGAGGGAGGGGGAGGGAGAAACGATTCATGAGTCGCTCTTGGAGCAGCCGTCATTGCCGGCCTGACACCTGGACCCATGCCAACACCTGAATCTCCTCCGCCTGTAGAGTTCCCTGCCATTGCAATCTGACAGCCTGAGGAGGGAGCAGCAGCAGCAGCATCAGTAGCAGTAGCAGCGCCAGCGCCAGCGGCCTCTCCGTAAACCCTCTTTGCCGACGACACGCCAGGAGAGCAAGGAGGAGGGGGGCTCTCCCCCCGTCCCTCTGCAGTCCGCGCCCCGCCATCGCCCGCCGCCTGGCTGTCCGACGGTGACCAGCGACTGGAGCCCGCGGCTCTTCTCCCCTCGCCAGGTGGAACTTCCTGGCGCCCGCTGCGCGCGCGCTCGAGTTCCTCGATGGACGAGCCCAGGCTGCTGCTGCCCTGCTGGCCACCTGTAGCCCCGGCGGCTGCAGGCGTGGGGCCCACGCTCTCATGGCTCAAGCTCTGCGCGGGCTCCTCCTCCGCGGACGTGCCAGGTGTCCTCTCGTCCCCGCTCACGGCACGAGCTCGACTGTCCCTGCTTCCGCCACCAACTCCCCGCTGCGGTGATCTTCCACTGGCCGTAATAGAATCATGCTCATTTCCCCCGCCGTTGCCGCCGCTGTTGCTTCCGTCGTTGCCGTGGTGCTGCGGCTGCCACGAGTGCACCTCCCGCGAGCTTTGCGTGCTCCGCGCTGCGGCGCCCGAAGCAGCGGCGGCGGCGGTAACGGCGGTGGCGTGGTGATGGCCGCGGCCGTGCCGGAAGCCAAACTGGTCCAGCAGGGCTGGCAGCTCCAGCGCGCCTCGCTGGAGGCGCCTCCCCCCCCTGGCAGCCGCTGCGCCCGCAACTACGGGAGGAGGGGGGGGCGGCGGTGTCTCCTTGAGAGGGCGGGGCCGCCAGGCGCGCGCGGGGGTGGGGGTGCCCTCGGGGCTCCGCATGGGCGTGCCCTTGCGGCTGCCCTTCCGCCGCTGGGAGCCAGACCCGGAGCCGCCGAGGCCGGGGCCAGGGCTGGGGCCGGGGTCGGGGCCGGGGCCAGAGACGGGAGTGTCGCCCCCCATGCTCCCCGTCATCGGATGAGCCTCCTCCTCCTGGGACAAGGGCAGGGAGGGGGGTTGCCGCTGCGCATGGGATGCAGCAGCAGCAGCAGCAGCAGCAGCAGAGCTCCTTGCTTGCGAGGCCCACCCTGATTCCTGCTTGCGCTCCCGCTCCTGCTGCTGCTGCTGCGGCTGCTCAGGCCCTGGCCCTGACCCAGCAGGTTCAGAAACAGCAGGTGCAGAGGCAGGAGCATGAGCAGGCGCAGGTGCAGGCGCAGGAGCGGAGGCTTGCGCGGCTGCCCTCCTTAAATATCTACTGCCAGGTGAAGTGGACGTGTGAAAGCCCCCGCCGACGCTACTGCCACGCCCACTTCTTCTCCTGCGACGCCCCTGCCCCTGCCCCTGCCCCTGCTCCGCCGGGCCCGACAAAGGGAGACTGCTGCCGCCGGCGGTGGGAGTGCCTGCCCCCATTCCCGCCCCTCCCGCACCTTCGCTGGGCTCTTCTTCTGCAACTGCTGCTGCGCCTGCTGCCGCATCTCCTCCGTCCTCGTGCTCGCTTCCCATGTCGCCACCGCCGTTGCTGTTGCCGGCAGGGCCAGGCTCGACAGGCCCTCCTCCTCCTCCTCCTGCCCCGACCGTCCCTCCCTGTGCCTCAGCAGCATGCGAGCTGTGGCCGGAGGAGGACGACGAGGAGGAGGAAGAGGACGAGGATACGTCTGCACCGGCGCCTTCGCCGCCCTCCTGTGACGACGGTGGCGCAGCAGCGGCTTCCTCATTAAGATCAAAGTCCCGTCGCCGCCCGCCGCCGCAGCCGCCGCCGCTTGCCATTGCCGCCGGTCCCTCGGCGTTTGCTGCTGCTGCTGCTGTCCTCTCCCCTCCCCCTTCCCCAGGCACGCCCCCGCCCTCTGCCAGCATAATCTCAGAGATAGGGATCATCCTGCCGTCAATCTCACGCATCACAATGCCCCCCCCACCCATCCTCAATGTCACGACCTCTTCAGCGCCTCTACCTCTACTACCACCACCACCTCCGCCACCACCACCACCACCACCACCAGCAGCAGCAGCAGCAGCAGCACTCTTCAGCGCCTGACCTCTACCTCTACCTCTACCTCCACTACCTCTGTGCATACCAGAACTACTACCACTATTACCCCCTCCTCCTCCTCCTCCTCCTCCTGCAGCTGCAGCTGCTGCTGCATCTGCGGCGAGCCTGCTGCCCCTCGGCTTGCGCGCCCCCCCGCTCCTCTCCCCCCCATGTTGCTCGTGCGCCGCTCCTCGCCCACCGTCCTCCTCCAGCTGCTGCTGCTGCTGCTGTACATCAACATTGCCTCCTCCCACGCCTGTTGCAAGGGTACCCTCCTGATGCTGATGATGACGATGATAATAACCGCCATCATCAGTGGAGAATGGAACCCTGTCAGCCCTCCCCTTGCTATCGGGCATGGCTCCTTCGCCCGCTAGCCCAAAATCGCCCCCAGTGCTCTCGAAACCCATCGGGTCCCGGTTGCCGCCAGCAGCAGCAGCAGCACTGTCGGCGGCCGCCTCTTTGCGAGGCCGCAGCTTCAGGCTCCGCTTGCGCGCAAAGCGAGGGCTAGCAGAGCTGCCACCTGGCAGCTCCAGACCCCCCCCTGTCGTGCCGTGCGACGGCGCCTCCTCACTCGCAATCTGCACACCGCCCACACTTGTCTTGCTGTCCCGACCAACCACGCTGCTTCCCGCACCCTGCTGCTGGATCCCAAAGCCTCCCCTGTAATAGTCCCTCTCCATTTGTGCTGCCCCCTCCCCCTCCCCCTCCTCCTTATGGGCTGCACTGGAGGCCTTGCCCCCCCCGGCCCAAGCACTCGTTCCCACATGCTCTGCAGCCGCCGCAGCAGCAGCGCTAGAGGTGGGCGATCGCAGCGACTCTCCAGGAGGCAGCTGCTCCTTCTTTGCCCTCCTGCTCCTGCTTCTGCTGCTGGGGCTGGGGCTGCTTGCCCCCTCCACACAGCGGGCCTCTCCTGGAGAGCCACCTGGTCGCCCTACCCAGTGGCGACTCCTGCTGCGCTTCAGCCAGGGCACTCCCACTCCCCCAAAGTGAGGGCTGCGCCTCCCCTCCCCTGCCGCTGCGGCGGCGGCAGCAGCATCAACGCCCTCCGCCTCAGCTCCAGCGGCTTCCACCTCGTCGCCACCTGGCGGCCCTCGAAGCCAGCCCCGAGCAGCGGAGGGGGAGGGACAAGCACCCGCGCCTGGGCCCGCACCCCTTGCGCCCCAAGCCTGCACAGCAGCAGCAGCAGCAGCAGCAGCAGCAGCGGCGGCGGAGGGAGAGGCGGCGGCCGCAGGTGATCGGGACGGCCGAGCGCGCGCGTGCGCACGCGCATGATGGTCTGGCGAGTCGGCCGCCTCCATCTCATCGCGCAAGCGCTTGCGGGGGTCCCGGCTGGATGTCTCGTCGGGGGTAGGGACGGCCGCAGGGTCCGCCATCTGCCGTTCCCACAAGACGCCAACACCCCCCCGGTGCTCCCACCATCACACACATGCACACACTCAGCTGCGTCCAAAGGCCATCGCGTGCCCCCCCAGATCACATGCAACCCCATGTGCACACTCTCTCCCAACAGAGGAAGGCCGCGCCTCCACATCAGAACCCGCCTCTCCATGTCTCCAAGCCCGCTCGCATGAAGCGCAGTGATGGCCGCACACCACCACCCCCCCCTGTTCCTCGGACAGCCAGAGGAGGAGCCGCCGCCAGCTGGCAGCACCTCCAAGAGGCTGTGGTGCTTGCCAGTGGGCCCCCTCTGCCTTCCCGGAAGGATGGGCAGAGCCACAGACAGCCAGAGGGCGACGGGAGGAGAGGAGAGAAAGAACAAATCATCCCAGAGACAATGGAAACGGAGGGCAGAGCTTGTCACCCAGACACAGGTGGAGGGGCGGGTCGGAGGGGGGAGCAATTACAGCAGAAGGGGGCGCCCGGCGAGCAGTCTCCTCCTCATTCTTCTGCTTCTCCAGGATGGCAAAGAGCCCCAGGGCGCCGTCGTACACCTCTGGATCGCTCCCCCCTCCTCCCCCCCCTCCCCCTTCTGATCCTCCTCCTCCTGCTGCGGCAGCGGCTGCTGCACCCAAAGCACCAGTAGATTGAGCCAGAGCAGCATCACATGAGCCCTCTTTCTCGTAACCTCCAGATGCGCGCATGCAAGGCATGCAGGCGACAGCGTCCATACCAAGTCTAGTGATAGCACGTCGCTCCAAAAACAGATCAAAATAGTGACGACGACAGCGACGACGACTGTGCAGCACGAGATGAGAGAGACGACCGCAGCCGCCACGGCAGCCGCCGCAGCAGCTGCCGCCACCTCCCACAGCTGGCGCAGCTGCGCCCTGCTGTGGTGAGGAAGATGCGCACTACACCGAGGCCTGCCATGTGGCACTGACAGCAGCAGCTTGGCTTGGTGAGTGAATGCTCACAGCACCGGAGAAGAGGGGGGGGGGGGGNGCCATCATGGGGGGGGGGGGGGGGGGGGGGGGGGGGGGGGGGGGGGGGGGGGGGCGCAGGAGGAGCACCTGTCAGCCTGACATCTGGAGGGGGAGGAGGGGCGCATGCCCTCATGGCGGGAGTGCCTGGCGCCTGCACGCCCCCCGCCGCTCCTCCCAGTACTCCCGCCTCCAACGTTGCCTCTGCCGCCGCCGCCGCACTTCCGCCCGCCACAGCTTCTTCTTCTCCTCCTCCTCCTCCTCCTCTGCTCCCTGCTGCTGCAGCGGCCTCGCCTGCCGCCCGCTCCGCCACCACCCTCCTGCCGTTGTCACCCCTTGAGCCTTCTCCTTCTCCTTCTCCTTCACCCACGAGCCTGGCGGGCCCCTCTCCGCCGCGCTCGCCCGCATCTTCGTCTTCGTCGTTGTCATCGTCGCCGCCGTCACTGCAGAGAGAGACCAGGCAACCCCCCAGGGTGAGGGTCAGGTTGCCGGGGGGAGGTAAGGTCCAGCTCCCACCACCCCCACATGCCTTGCCAGCCAGTCAGCCAGCTGACCTCTCCAACCAGATGTGCCCTTGTGAATGATAAGGCCCCCCCCCCCCCCCCCCCCCCCCCCCCC
>WELA01012282.1:146254-161268 GCA_009602735.1 Mesotaenium endlicherianum
CCCCCCCCCACCAAAAAAAAGAAAAAAACCCCCTCCTTCCCCTTCTCCCCCCCTTTTCCATAATTTGAATGCGGAAACAAGAGGCAAAACTAAAGCATCTGAACAGAGCAAATCAAAAGCAGGGGCTCCCCTCTTATTCCTTTAGCACCCAGTCAAGGGATGACAACAGCGGCCGGCAGTCAGCCCGTCGACTCCAGGGCATGCGAAGCAAATACAACAGCAAGTAGCATCCACACCCTGCTGCCACAGGGGAAGAAGAAGGGCAGGAAAGCCCCAAGCTTCACAGGTGCCAACTACCTCTCAGGCAGCGGCCTTCCCAAAGCGGGTCCCCAATGCGAGTGTTCAACGCAAGTGCTCAATGGGGGTGCAAATTGCAGCATGTGCGAAATGCAGCATGTGCAAATTGCTCGGAGGTAAAAAGTGCGGCGGATGCGGATGCGGAGGGGTGAGGGGGGCGACGTACGGGTCCGAGGGGTCGGAAATGCGCTCGAAGGCGCGTGCCACGGTGGCCCCCACCTCGCGCGCCTTGGCGCTGAAGTCGGCCACAGTCCCGCTGCGCAGCCGCAGCCGCTCTCGGAACGATCGCGTGCCCTTCGAGAAATTTTCCTTGGCCCTGCCATTGCGGCAAGGAGGATGAGGAGGAGGAAGATGAGCAAGAGTAAGAGGACAATGGCGGAAAAGGCGCGGTGGCGGCGGCAGTGGGGAGCACAAAGAGAGGTTTGAGGGAGGGGGGGCCGGCCCGAGGCGGGCGGGTGGTTGGGGGGGGGGGAGAGGAGGGAGGGCTGTCAAGAAGAGAAGCTCCTCTGTTACGTTTATACCCCTAGTTGGGGTCAGCCCCAGAAGGCAGACGGATTGCATATCGCGCGGGCTGGCTTACCCCGTGCCACCTGCCATTCCTACTTTTCTTCGCGAGAGGTAGTGCGCCTCTGGAGATGGGTGGACCTCGATCCTGATAAAGGGGAGCTGCTCGAATCAAGCCCCAAGAGGCCGCGCGTTGTGCGCGTGACCTTGTTGGCTGTGCGTAACCAACTGGTTGCCAAAAACCCCCAGCACCCAGAGAGAGGGGTGCTTGCCGCAGGCTGGTGCCAGCTGCCCACCTCGTTTCTCGCCGGCGTCTATCCTCTGGCACACGACAGCAGTGCCTTCGGAAAGCTTCCCTCTCTCATCCCAGTCGAGCACCATGCACACGTGCTCGTGCATTCGACTGCTCCGAAAGCAAACGCCTCCACATGTGACAGCACCTGTTGCAGACTGTCACAGGCTTGACGCACAAACCGCGAATCATCCACACGAAAGAAGGGACCAGACCAAAGGCCCTGTGAAGAAAGAGGATCAAGAGGGGTGGTTGCAGCGGCACACCGCATAGCAGCGAACGCACACGCCGACCTCTCAGTGCACAACGAGAGAGTCAGGAACAAGAGGCTTGGCAATCCACCCAGAGCGTGGGCATGCAGGGTGGGGGGGGCCGCCACCTGGAGGATGCAGCAGCGAGGCGCGACTTGAGCGAGTCCGCAGGGGCCGACGCCGACGCCAAGGCTGAGCCATGGCTGCCTCCCGCGTCAGACCCAAAGCTGCTGCAGCTGCTGCGGCCAAAGGACCGCCGCACAGAGGCCGAGGAGGAGGCGGCGCCGTCGACGCCCGTGCCATGCCCGGGAGGCCGCCTGCTGCTGCTGTCGCTGCTCTCGTCGCAGCTGCCAGGGCTGTCGCTTCTCCCGCTTTTGTTGCCTCCCGAGCTCAGGCTCCTCCCGGAAAGAGACCCAGGCTCAGCACTCCTCCGCTGACTGCCACTCTCTGCTGCACCTCCTCCTCCCCCTCCTGCAGCTGCAGCTGCTGCCGCCCCTTCCCTGGGAGCCCCAAAGCCTCTGAGGCCAGCTGTCAGGCCTCTGGCAGCTGCTGCTGGCCGCACGCTTCCTCCCTCTCCTCCCCCTGCTGCTCCTGCTAACCCTTCGAGGCCTCCGTCTGACACAGAAACAGCAGCAGCTGCAGCTGCTCCTGCGCTTCCTTCTGCGCTGGGGGCTCCGCCGGGGCCAGGGGCTGACTGGGAGTGGCCCAGGCTGGCACCCCAAAAGGGGGGGGCCCCACGCCCGCTTCCGACGAGAGAGTTGCGCACGTCGGGTAAATCCGACGAGCTCGCATGCCGCCCGCTGCGGCGCGGCGGCGGTGGTGACGCGTGGGCAGAGGGAGGGGCGGTGCCGGCGGGGCTGCTGCCGCCGCTGTTGGCCGGAGAGTCTGCAGCCTGAGGGGAAGGTACAAGCGAGCCGCCATGCGAGCGGCTGGAGGGCGCTGAGCTGGCTACCCCACTGGCGCTCTGCAAGGCGGCCACCAAGCTCCGGTGGGACCTGCGGCTGCCGCCTGTGAGGCGCGCCCGGGACATGCCGGCCGCCGCGGCTGCCAGGTGGTGTATAATGCGCCTCTCCAGGTCCGGATCGTCAGGATACGACGTTGCAAACTGCGCACATTTCGGCAGCAACGCACGTTGCGAAAACTGTTTTGAGATGCGGATCTGCCGGCACACCAACGATCACACCATGCATGCGGCCACGCCGTGCATGCGTGACACGTAGTCGCTGCACTGCTTGCATCCGGGAAAGCCCGGGAGAGCTGCCCATGGCCCCTTGCCCAGGCAGGCCCGGGTCCACTTTGGGCAAATGGGCGACAATGCATGCAGGGGTTAGGCGCGTTCCTCCAACCAGAAGGCTGAAAAGAGGCTGGAGCTCGGAGACGTTTCTTTCTGCCATGTGGCTGTCTTAAGGGGCTCTTTCGAGTGGAGAAAGGAAGAGGAGCTACGAGATCGGCAAGTCACCGCACAAAGAATGCGGGTCCCTCTCGCTGCAGCTCCTGTCCAGCAGCCCCCCCGCCCCCTTCCTAGAATGAGGGCTCTGCTTCCAAGTGCCAGCCTATCGAAGCCTTGAGTCTGCCAGCACGTCGCTGAGAAACTGAGTGTACTCTTCAGGGCACGATGCATCGCCATACATCGCCGCGTCTAACGAGCTCGGCTCTGTAGTGTCGGGACTGACCTGTAGAGAGGGCGACTCTGTTCCATCTGGGCTACTGAGCCAAGCGAGCGAGAGAGTAAGCACATGCGATGTGCCAGGGGCAATCCGCAAGAGCTTGGTTCTAGTCAACAGGGAGAGGGGTTGGTCGGGGAGATGGGAGGTGCTGGTTGGGTTCGATCAGAAGACGGGCGCAGCATACCCTGTGGAAGCCAAACTCCTCAAATGGGGAGCCGAGAAAGGCCGGTGGAGACACGGATTGAGCCTTGAACGCCCGCTCTTGAGAGCACGCTGCCAGAAGCTCCTGGCTGCTTTCGCAGACCCACCACCCGCAACCCCACACGGCCCACAATCAGAACCCCGACCCTGTCGGCCTCCGTTCTAGCCACCCCAATGTGGGACAGCAAATGTCCCCGAGGGTGCCAGTGAGGGCGGGCAGGTGCTTGACGGAGGAATGTGCTGTACGCTGCAAACCCTGACCAGCACGCACAAGGCACTGGAGCTACACTGCACCTCCCCAGATGGTGGCACGAGCTCATGCCCCAATCACCAGCAGGCAACACCAGAAGTCCTAATCGCCAGCCACAGCGCGGTTGCCACCCAGCCCATCTCGCGCAGTCAACCAGCCAGCAAGCTAGCCTTGCCTCACTGAGAACATTTGGACTGCTGCCGGATGAGTTGCATGTCTCAAGGCCAAACGTCGCAGGTGCTGCTAAGCTAGTGGGGGGGAGGAGGGGGGCGAAAATTGGAAGGTACCTGTCAGGGTCTTTGAGGCTGAGGGATTGCCAGCACATCGGGCACTCCCGGCTGCGCTGGGCCCTACCTCCGCACAAAAGAAGACCGCCACACATCGTCAGACTGCAACTCACTCGTTACATGCTAGAGCTGCCCACGCTGGGCCGGGATCGGCGATCGGCGTTTGGCAATAGGCGATCAGCGTTCGAGAAGCACTGCAGCTGGCAATGCTTGAAGCAACTTGAAGAAGGAACCAGGCAGTAGCTGCAATGTATGCTCCTCAAAATCCTCCACTCGATTCTGCACGACTTTCGCACATCTAAAGGCCCCCGACATGGAGGCTGGCTTCAGCCGGCACACTTGACTAATTGAACACTAGACTTCATTTCGCTCTGCACAAACCAGCAACTACCTAAGCAGCTAGCATCCACATCAGCCAGCTCCTCCCTCCAGAAGAGAGAGTACCCCTATACATGGCCTCATAGACTTCTATTGGTTCCATACAATAGATTAACATAAAATATTATTCTCAGTTCAGGACGATGACTCATTTCGTATTTCACACATGCAAAGCTTCCGGACTCTCACTTCTACACTGAAACAACCCCGACCACAACTTTGTTCAAAAACTGTAAAAATGGACAAACTTACCACTCCAAGATGCATTGAAGATGATATTCGTGATTGCACACTGTCAGCTGCATTGTGAAGGACGGAAAAAGATCAGAACGCATGAGTCTTTTATTACGCAAAAGAAGCTTGCCTGCATAAAGGATGGGTTAAAAGCTCTTAAGTCTAGACGACAATGGAAGCACGGAGCTTGATGACTGCTGAAATCTTTGTCGCATAAAACCGAGTGGGCTTTGCTTCTCTAAGGAACCATTCCATGGGAGTCACAGCAACAAATCGGCTCAACAAGAAGAGTACTTGTGTAACTCCACATAAAGCACAGACGGAATTGACATGCCTGACATCAACTTCTTGCTTGCACTACAGAATGTGTAACCTTGCGATATGTAAAGTTTGGTTAAGTTTCCCTACCGTAGAAGGTTCTTCTTCATCAAAAGTTTCCAAGCAAATGCTGCAAGCGTCTTCCCCTGCATCCTGGACTCCAGCCTCTACGAAGGCTGCTGCGGACTGAAATCTAGTTGCAGCTTCAGTTTCAAACACGTCCTTTGCACGTGAAGAGGTGCCGCCTCTCCCTGGAATAGGTGTTGGAGTAGACATTGAGGCCTACAAGTTTCAAAGCTTTGAAAGTCAGCCTGAGAATTCTACCTTATCTTAGCATAACTGACTAATTCAGCAACTAAGAAGCCAACAAAAAGGTCCTTAACTAAAATACATCACTTTGGGCCACGTATAGGTGATGGTAGGTTTGACTTATCTCCTCCAGGCAACAAAGCTTTCAAACACTTGTGGACTTCAAAAGCCCCCAACAAGAGGGGCTGCAGACCCGTGAAGTCTTTGTGCAGAGTTTCACGAGACTAAAGAACAGTCTTGTCTTAGTAATTAACCTATGATTCACATGGGCCTTCCATTTCCCTGCACCCGTCCGCGAAGTTGGAGATGGTTGCAAAATACATATTGTACATCGATGTACATGTTTCCGTCTTGCCGTTGTCGACGGTTGTGGACGACTAGATCCCACAAGGACTTGTTATTGCTACAGCTGTATGACCCCTGACAATCTTTGCTCGCCACCTGGAGGTGCTCTAAGCTGTACGGAACCTCATGACGGTGGTCAGCTAGTTGAGCAGTTCCACCTCCAGGTACAATCCCGGGAGAGATTGTGGCGCGTGAGGATCGAGGTTCATGATGAAATCGCGTCATCGCCTGTCATCACCGATTAGACCATAATTGTGGGACCACTCGGCAGTGGGCAGCTGTGGGCCAGCATCAGCGAGAAATACCTGTCTTCAGCAACCCCGCCGTTCTGTAAACTGGCCCTGAGTCCCGAGTCCCGAGTCCCGAGTCCCGACTGGTCCCATAAGTAACTGTCTTCCAGCACTGATCATAGGAATAATCTCACCGAGTTTTAAATTTGATATTTCATGAAGTTATGCTCATTCACTTTATACGCAGAGCATGTACTCACTTCACCAAAGTTTCTTCCAGACTGTGATCACAATGATTGATCCCACCGACAATTAAGGATTTCATCTACATTCACACCGAACTTCATTCAGTTACTATCGACTATCTTTCTGACTGGCATCGTGTTGGTCGTTTAAGCACGCTTCTTATCTACTACGTTTCTTACTAGTACTATGCTCGTTTTGAACTAAATGTATAGTTGATTGTTACTTACAAGCTGCCCAATAACCTCATGAATGTGTCATCTATTTTGTTGGTGGTGGGGAAGAGAGGGACCGCCTTGACTCTTAGGTTCCCTGAATCTAAAGAGATAGGTACTGCTTTATACGCATACATTGTAATGACCGGGGCTCGAAGCACGGAGATGTGGGCTGTGATGTTAGCTTCATGACTCCACGAACCAGCTTATATGTGCACGCTCGCCGGTAGACAGGAAAGAGCCGTCCCTAATCACTCTAAGTCAAGCTCTGCTGCCAAATGCCCAGAACTCACGTAGAAGCATTCTATCGCTTGATATAACACCCTGGAACCATGTAAAACCATGTAGCACTATGAGTGTGGTACAGAGATGGACTCTTGGAGGCTGGCAGTAATTTGTTGCCTCCACGTCAACAGATCCACCCCATCTTCTTTTATCCCTTCTAGTGTTAAATTTCCTTGTGAGAAGACGTGGTGAGCTCCTTGGGTCTAAACTGGGGCTAACATAAAACAGGGGCTCACAGAGGACTTCCAGACGAAGTAGCTTCAACAAGAATGTGGTGCAAGATTTGAGCCAGAGCTTGTCTTCAATGATAAATGTATTGAGCTAGGGCAAGTGAACCATGAATGGGGAGGGAGGAGGTGCAGTATTGAGAGATTTGAATGAGCAGAAATTAATCCGCTCCTTTCCAGAGGACCACAACTCGAGAGTCATCACAAAGTCTCGATGTTCCCACCCTTCTCTGCCAGATAGACAACCTGTCGTCACTGTCCATACGCTGCCCCTACTACCGCCCGCGTGTTATGTTGCCAGCCAGCACCCTCCTAGCGATAGCTCAGACGATTCTGTTGCTGGGGCTTCAGAAGATGCCCCCCCCTCGCAGGCCTCCGGCTCTGTGCCTAGCGTGCTGGCCTCATGGAGCTCCAGTGGGGTGTATATCTCTCACAAGCTGCGATGAGTCACGCACAACTTTAAGGGGCCATGTTTGTCTAGCTGTCCCAGTACAGGAACAAGATCATGACTCGTATGAATACGCGTGACCGTATTGAAGTTCTTTCTGAACCATGCACACTCTACCTTCAAACAATGTCATGAAGTGTATGCATTAAGAGACCTACCTTCTCACACTTGCCTGTGAATGTAGCCTACCAGCAGTCGCCATTCGTGCTTTTCACAAGGGGCTCAACATGAGCACATGAATTCAGATGCTGCAATCTTGCATCCCCCCGGTCAACGAGGGAACTTTTGGTAGCAAGGCGCAAACGTACTAAATACGGCTGTACTTCACTTTTCCTTGCATTTGATTACGTTTCCGCTTTAAGCCGGCAATGGTTGAAAATGCAGGCTAATTCACAGATGTCAGGGGTAAAGGGTTGGCCACTCCGGGGACTTGTTGCACACTAATTAGCTGAGACTAGCAACTAATTATTGATAGATGTTCTCCCTGCAGTTCTCCGGCTGCCTCAACTTCCAGTAGCTTCAGTCGCACAGAATAAGTGAGCTGCGGGAAAAAGATGCTGAAGTTCTTGGACAACTACTTCTCTGGCACGTTCCCACTTCATAGCATTGACACATCATGGTGATTCCCAAACACCGCCAAGTTGCCCCCATGGCGCATGGGAAACAAATGAGCATTCAAGAACATGTCGCGGCCCAGAAGAGCAAAAGAGCAGGCTTGGCCTCTCTGCAGCCAGTACAAATGGGGGAGCAAGGCAGGCTATTGGACACTGCCGCTATATTTACAGCTCTGTCATTACTCTACGCCTGCACTTGAACTTGAAGGAGGGAAAATATGTGCCATAAAAATACACCTATCACTGTCACCTATCAGTATGCAATCATTCCGTCTGTACACTACACGCCACGCGACGCGCGCCGCCCAGAATCCCGAGCGGACTCAGAGGGGCAGGAGTAACACAGGACACGGGACGAACTCGACGAGCAGGTTCGCGTCGACGTGCTTCGTGTGGATCGCCTCCATGCTGAAGACGACGAGGTCCTGCCCCATGTCGTCCGCCACCTCCCCGATCACGGCCGCGGGCTTCTTCCCCTCGCCCAGCTTCTCCATCAGATTGAACTCCTGAAAGCCGCCTGCATGCACATGGACACCATTCAAGAAGGGCCGTCTTCAGTCCAACTGCAACCTCATGCGCCCCCAACTTCATGCCTCACCTTATGCGAGAAGAGGGTCACCAGGGCTCCGGGAGCATCCGTAGAGTGTGTGTGCAAGCGAGCCAGCTTGCCAGCCAGCCAGCCAGTCAGCCAGTTCAGAATATGGTGCAACTCGGTCGATTCTAACAGCAAGCTAGCCACTCATTCCTTTTATGGGGCAGACCGCTCCCGATGGCCTCAGGATGAAGCCACTGCCTGCTTGTGACCGTGCCACAACCCCGCAACCTTAGAAGCAAGCTACTGCCCGTTTGAGATAGGACCACATTCGCACGGCCTCAAAACAAAACCAGTGTTTGTTTGGAATCAGGTCACACCCACGTGGCCTCAGAAGGGAAGCACTGCACGCTACAGGTCGCAGTGATGCACAGAACCGCGCTACGTCACACGCCGGGACGCTCCTACGGCAATCTTCAACATCATCTTCGTCATTGGACAAGATGATGTCAAGCTACAGTAACATGAGGTCAGAGCGTAAGGTGTGCGTGGGCCAGCGGCAGTCTGGCTGTTGGAAACATGAACAAAAGGAACAGAACAGCAACCAGCCCCATCCCGCCCACCAGCCGGCTCACCTCAGCAACCGCGCTGCGAGTTTCTCGACAGCCTGATCGGTGTGCTGACGAAAGAACGGGGCCTGGCGCTTTCAGTTCGCAGAGGTCAGCATTGACTCTAACAATCTGCGCAATGGTAGGGTGGATGCAATGTGTGCCCCACCCACACGCGGCAGCAGGCACTTGGCACTCGGCACACGTCACTGAGCCGAGAGCACACACAGCAAGCGAGCTACTCAAGGGCCGCGTAAGCACAGGAGGAAGGCGCACCTTCTCCCAGGTGCCAGCGGATGTTGCTCATCTTCACGTCGTGCTCCTTGATCTGCTCCCTCTCGCTCGCGTCGATCACTGCGCACGGCACACACGCCCCGCAAGGACAACGTTTGGTTCTCTTTTCTCCACGTCAAGCACAAGCGCCTCCCCTCCCCCTTCCCTCGGCCCCCTGCCCTCTGCCCCCTTCCCTTTCTTCGATAATCACAGCTCGTCGAACTCGGTGGCAGGCAGGCTCTGGCGCATCCCACGGAAATGAAGAGCAGGCGTCCCTCACCAATAACTGTGATCTTGGAGCCGTGCACCTTTGCAATCTGCGCCGCCATGGCGAGGGCCTGCACGCACGCGCACACACACACACACACACACACACGCGCGCGCGCGCGCGCGCAGCCTCCAAACATTAGGTGCACCCCTGAAGTATGCCTGCTCTCTTCTGATGCCTGCTCTCCACCGACTTACTCGCACGCTCACGCGCTATCTTCTGACCAAAGCGGAAGCTCCGTACTTCACACACAGCCAGGCTGTCCGCTCACGCAACCTTTGTGAGCTGAGCCGCTGCCACCCTGCCACGGCTGACTACACATCCCATGCTGGCACCGAACTGCGACAGACGACGGTGTCGCTCGCAGCTCGTCTGATCCGTAGAATGATTGCGCTAGCTTAAGTCCTACTCAGCACCCTCATGCTAGAGTCCCAAATTGTGTAGCTACAGCTCTCCTCTCTCTACAGTCAATCGCAAGCCTCCTGGAAGGGCTTCCAAGCAGCAGCAGCTTCTTGGAGGGCCGGGGCATCCATCATTGAGGGTGCAGCCGTAATGTCTAAGAGGCCGCAGGGACGAGCGCTGTCGCCTTGTAGGACACGAGTGAAACTCTGTTCCTACGGGGCAGATGCAGGCTCCACTGCCCGGCGTGGCCCCAAGCTTACAGGAGGCCACGTATGTACATCGCTGCCACGATATACTGGTGCTGTGCTGCACTGTGCTTGCCGTGCTGTGCTAGTGTGCGTGTGCGTGCGCGCGCGTGCGTGCGTGCGCGTGTGTGTGTGTGTGTGTGTGCGTGTGTGTGTGCGTGTAACCGCTTGAGGCATCATGTGACCAACCAGACAGCTCCTTGTACTCAAAAAATTTAGTGTGCATGGGGCTGTAATTGTTCGATGCGCTAGATGCACGTCTAGGCGAATAAAAAAGCCGTAACAAAGGCACAAAGCGTAAATTGCACCCAGTTCCATCGGGTTTTGCCAGCTCTTGCAGGTGGCTCCTGCCCCCCCCCTCTAAGTCCATGACTAATTTCGCATTAGCAATGACAAATAGTTTGCAGAACTTTTATAGCTTAGCATCACAAACAGGATGTCCCAGCATGTTTGACAGGGGGGGGGGAGAGGGGAGGGGAGGGATTCAACGACCTGGCGTGTGGCTTCACTAAGGTAAGGATTGCTGTCCATGACAGGCACTAGTATGTGCTTGTAGCTAGGGCCTGTGCTGCTTTCGACGGTGCTGACTGCAGGGTCTGCTTGGCTGGCTCGTGGAGCTGACAACGCAACACAAGCGGAGCACAGAAGGGAAGAGCCGAGTACGCGGAGCACATAATGCGCGGGTGATAATCAGATGCCAAGTGTGCGAGGCAAATGGAGCACATGTGGTGAGCGTTGGGTACGCTAGGCAAAGAGGGCTCAGGTAAGTCACGCAGGAAACATCAGTACGCGCTTATGCTGGGTTAGAACATAGCTATTTTTGACAAAGAAGAACGAGCTCGTAGGACCCAGGGCTGGAATTTGACATTGTAGAGGAGCTTCACACTGCAGCAGGCTGGCTTTGCCGAAACGCACAAAGGCGCAACTTTCTGAACATCCAGCAACACAGAAGCAGAACCTTGCATAGGGAAATGTTTACAAGTTTGGTTGTCACAATACGGCTACATGGTACTTTGTTATGTGCATGTCTGCAGGACATGACCGGTGAACTAAAGAAAAAGACGCCTCCTCCACCTACCTCGATACTTTCGCGTTGCATTCCAGAGTCGTGCATTAGACCCCTTGGCAGAAGTACACCTTACACAACCTTCGTGAGGCTTGAAAACACCTCGGAATGGAAAAAATGGCATCATTGGAATATTGTCAGACGACTGCAGAGTACAGCGTGCGGCACTCCCACTGAGGATGTTCGTGAGTATTCCATGTCCCGAACTTCCGAGAGCAGTCAACATCGCTAACTGAAATTGAGCTGGTCCTTTGGTCTAATTCTATCTCCAAACGAGCTTCAAGTTTAGAACAATGATAGCGGAACCAGGATAAAAGCAAGTGCTGCTTATAATAAGGTGGAATACAAGGTCATGGGTGTCTACTCCAAAGAAAGAACGATGCAGTATTAAAGTGTTTTCAATAAGGACCTTCTTGAACTTGGACATACCAATATGAAGATATTGCGAGTTGCCAAGTCAGCCCGCCGTGTCCGTGGATGTACGGCCTAGTACCACTGGATAATTGTGATTTAGTTCAAAAAAACGTTGATGGGGTGGTCAGAAATGCCATGCTAGCAACTGGCTACAGTTGGCACTTCGAGATGCTTCGAGATACACATTGCTTTCAATTGCCGATTGCTCCTGATGCATGCATGGAATGGCACCACATGCCTGCCAATGCCATCCATCCCTATGTTCCTAAATGTTTCTCGAGCGGGCTCGCCAATAGTGTCTGGGGGTTCTATTAGCCCCTCAGCAAGCCCCTCAAGCGACTATATTTTTCTCTAATTCTAATTTAAAAACGTTTAGTCTGGTCGTAGTGTATCACTCCAGTGCTTCAAATCCACTCGTTTCTCAGCAGTTTTTTGAAGTACGTTTCCAGCGCCTTTACCCCCCGTCCCCCCTCCATAGGCTACGCTTCATCCGGTCGGGTATGCTTGTCGTTTCTCATCCTCTTCACTTGGATTGCTGGCCATCTCTGGCCATTTCTGGCCCTTTCAGGTGTACGAATGAGCAAGCCTGCACTGGTTGGTCAACTGCTTTGTCATTGCTACGCGGCATGACTCGACTTGCTGGGACTAGCTGACCTCTGCTGGTCCGGCCAGGCCCGGCAGTCACCAGGTTGCAGCTGGTTGCACCAGCTACACGGGGATACACGCGGTCACACGAGGGTGACAATGGGAGAGGGGTCAGAAGGAGTCATTTATGTCGATTGATGTCTATCCGACTTCATCGCTCTCTTTGAGATGAACATCATTGTTGTGAAGTCAAGTCTCAGTCATCGTTGATTATGGCTGTTTCCAGTGTGGAGGCTACCTGTAAGCATGGGCAAAGAATGGCTGATTCTTTTGGTTTGCGAGTAAGATGTTTAGGAGCTCTGTGTTTACTGGCCACATGATACCCCTCAGTGTTGCAGGTCGGCGTTCTTGGGGATGTGTTTTGAAATTGGGAGACAAGTGTAGTGACGAGCACAATGGAAACGGGCGAAAGAAGGTCGGGTTCGAGCTGGCACAACCAGTTCTCATTTCTGCAAAGATCATTTTCTCCCGTCTTATCTGGTGGGAGGGAAGGGCAGTTCCCAGTGGGTCATGCACTCAGGAGCTTCACAGGTAGACAACCTAATAGTACTGGTAGCAGTGAAGGGGCATCTGTCAAGCGGTCAGTTGCTGTTTCGGTTGCTGACGCGCAGACTGGCGCTGCACCTCGAGTTGGGCAACAAGGATGCTGGTCAGGGCCTGCTGGCGACCAACAAGCAGATCATCTAAGTGGGACCGAATCACATTTGAATTCCGTTCAGCGGACCGAAATCGCTCTGGAGTCGTTTCCGAAGGACTTGATAGCAGGGGGTCTTTTGGGTGGTGTCGCCCACTCTGTGGTTGCACCCATCGAGAGAGCCAAGCTGGTCTTGCAGACACAGGAGAGTAACATGCAAATACTGCAGGGTCACCAGAGAAGGTACCGCGGAATGGTGGATGCCATTCGCACCATCTCGAAAGAGGAGGGCTTCTGGAGCCTTTGGAGGGGCAATGGGAGTAGTGTGATGAGATATTATCCTTCGGTGGCCCTCAACTTTGCCTTCAAGGTACGAAGATTCACCTCTTTGTGATCAGTGTTTGATGTCAGAGAGAGGAGGGGGGGAGAGAGAGAACGAGAGGGCCTCCTCCAGCCAGTGGCACTCATGTCATTAAGTAGAGAGACAACAATTGGGGAGTCTGGAGTGAGGGGCTGCTTATTCATGAGTAAGACAACTTAAGCCTTCTCGCTAGCCACGAATTTCTGATGGTATATCTCGAGACTCTTTCTGTTATTGAGCTGTTGTCGCGTCATTGGGTGACTTCTCCCTCACTCTTCTCTCCCTTCCAAACTCGTGCTCCAGACGGCCACAAAAAGGAACAGCAGAAACCCTAATACATTGTCTGTTCGTGATATTGCTCTTTTCTAGCCCGTGCAAGCCAGGCCATTTTCTCGCGAGCTGACAATCTTCAGCATGGTATACCGTATGTTAGACCCAAACTTATCGGTGCTGGGGGCAAAGAACTGCGTTAGGCACAGAGTCTATCACGTCTATGTGGCGGCAGGACAGGGACACCCCTGTTGGAAGCTGCTGATGGTGGCTGCCATCTGGCGCTCGCTTGTATGTACTTTGAGCTACTGCCTCCCTCATGGCCGTGGTGGCTACTGGTCTTTCTGATATGTCTCCAAACCCTCATAAGGGTAGACAGGTTCTCTGTTGCTCTAAAAAGGAGGAGGCATCACTGGCAAGCTTACAGGCACCCAATGTATGCCGGCAACTCCCTTCGTATTCTGGAGAAGCGGAGGGGGAGAGGTCCAGGGGAGACGCCTGGGGGGGGAGAAGGGGGCAGAGGGTTGAAGAGGTAATGGGGGTAAAGCGTCACAGGGAGGGAGGGAGGGAGGGGAGGGAGGAAGGGAGGGAGCAAAGGTAATGAAGGATCACTGTATGCTGGGCAATCCTCCCTTGAGCCTTGAAAGTCTTACTCCCTGCCCCCAGTAGGTAGCACCCCGGTGTTATCTTACAACACCATCATCCATCCACTTCCAGTGCAATACAAGAGACCTGAGACATGGACGCCCAGCCATTGACAGCCGACTGCTGACTCTAGGGCTGACCAGTCACTGAACACGAGCCCCTAATCCCAAACAGCGACTCGGCTACCGAGGGCTGACAGTGTCGGCCGATTCTACGCTAGGGCTTATCTCTGACAGCGACTCTAGTACCGACCATTCTAGCCACGGCTGATCGTACCGACCATTCCACTCGCCCTGCGTTGCACGCCGCAGGACTTCTACCGGGTGTGGTTTGCCCCGGCTCCGCATGCGGGGGGAGGGGAGGCCAGCCTGGCGCGCCGGGCGGCGGGGAACTTTGCGGCGGGCGCTCTGGCGGGCTCCACCAGCCTGCTCTTCACGTACCCCCTCGACATTGCGCACACGCGCCTCGCCACCGACGTCGGCGCGCGGCGCCAGTTCCGGGGCCTCCGCAACTTCCTGGCGACCATCTACCACAAGGAGGGCCTGAAGGGCCTCTACCGCGGCTTCCCCGCGTCGGTGCACGGCATCGTCGTGCACAGGAGCGTCTACTTCGGGGGCTTCGACACGGCCAAGCAGGTGCTGCTGGGGGAGGACAGGGGGGGGGAGGGCGACGCGGCCCCGCAGCAGGGGCAGCAGCAGGGGCAGCAGCGGCGGCGGGCGCCCTTCTGGCAGCGGTGGGTGCTGGCGCAGGCGGCGACGACGACGGCAGGGCTTGTGGCGTACCCGCTCGACACGGTGCGGCACCGCATGATGATGCAGTCGGGGCTCGACGCCGACGCGCGCATGTACGCGGGCACCCTCGACTGCTGGCGCAAGATCTACGCCAACGAGGGCCCGCGCGCCTTCTACAAGGGCTGCCTCAGCAACATGTTCCGCGGCACCGGCGCCGCCATGATCCTCGTGCTCTACGATGAGATCAAGCAGTGGACGCACCACATCGTCCCCGACACCCACAAAGGCCTCTAGGCGCACGCCTCCCCGCCCCCACTCTCCCCCC
>WELA01012282.1:178870-197651 GCA_009602735.1 Mesotaenium endlicherianum
AGAGAGAGAGAGAGAGAGAGAGAGAGAGAGAGAGAGAGAGAGAGAGAGCGAGACAGAGGGAGCTGCCAGCACACGCTCGCTGTCAGGAAAAAGTGTCAGAGAGAACGAGAGGGAGAGAGGGAGTGCTCCAGGGCCGAGGGTGCGCCAAGAAGGGCGCATTCCCAGGATGACCCCGGGGGGCCGCGCGCGTGCTGGAGCCTTACCTGGCATCAAACACATAAGTGCCTGGCACCGTCAGCAGGAGGTAGAGGTTCTGGCCATCGTGGACTGCCTGCGGGGCGCAACCCACGGCCACAGATGGAAGTTCCAGCCAGGTTAGAGGAAGCCACGGATGACAGCCATAGACGGACCTCCAGCCAGCCCAGGGAGCTGCGCAAATCACAGCCGTCGATGGATCCAGCCAGGTCACGGGAAGCCGCAGCTTCACAGCCGCTGCAATCGCTGGCCAGTCTTGTGGGCCGGTCCACTGGCAATGTCTGACAGGTGTACGGCGCCATGCTTGAGAGTCATCTCGGTGGGTGGAAGAGTCGGGGTACTTTGACCTAGCATCACAGGCTGGTTTGCGTAACTGCTTTCGTAGTCGTCGCCAATCTCCTGTTGCAGCTGCTGGTGCTGCTGCTCCTGCTGCTGCTGCTGCTGCCCCCCGCACCTCGGAGATGCTAACTGCTACTGGTAGTCTTCAGGAGTGTGCAATTTCCCTCATAGAAATCCCCCCTGTTGAGTCTCACAAGGTACTACTCCATCAGGCTGGCCCTAGCAGTCCTTCCAAGTGTCACCTTCCTATTGCTCCAAAGCACCACACTTTCAGTTTTGGGGTCAAAAGCAAGCAGTGGCTAAGACCTTTTCACGGCTTAATGTGACTGAGGGACCTGTGGCCTTTGTTGCTCGAGAGCTGAGAATAAGGACTTGTTGCACGAAAGGTGAGAATAAGGAATTGGATGCGAATGCTTACCTTCACAAGCATGGAGTTTGTGCCCTGCGGATATGGTTCTTTGGGGTCAGGATTGATGGCCTGAAGAAGTTTGTACTCTTGGCCTTCAATACTCTCCCATTCGGTTGCATTCCCATCTATGGTGATCGTTCCGGGAACGTATGGAGCGACCAGAGGGGTCGAGATGCTCTCACATTGGGCTGCATTATGAAGACGATTAGAGGGTATGAAAAGCTTATCACGGTAAGGAAGCCCATAAAAGCCGGAGAAAGAGATGCCTCCTTAAATTCGTATGCACCAAGCTTCACATGCCTATCATCGACTTTAAAGTAACGCCATACATGCTTATAAATGTTAGTTTCAATTTAAATTTTGGCGAAGGTGCTGCTACGGATGCCTGCAATCGCATTGCAGAGTCAAAAGTTGCACACTCACGTCCTTTTACATCCTCATGGCCACCGTGAGCCGCACAAAGGTACAAGATTGACGTTACACAAAGGACGAACAAGTAGCGCGAAGGAGAACCGTTTGTGAGCATCGTGCATCACTCAGTTTGCTGCAACATCAATGCCTAACACTGAGGTTGGTGCTAAATCAACATAGAGCAACAACCTTAACAGAGGAGGAACAAAACCGGGAAGAGGTTGAGTGCGGTCATCCAATTCTCTTATGACGTCACATTTATCGAGTACCATGGCGTCATGTACCACCGACCTGTTGCTCAATATTGTCAACATCATTTGAATGGAGAGTCAACTTCACGGGGTGCCAACTGTCGCAAAAAACTGCCAACTCTTGATTTTTTTCGCCAAACTTGCAAGTCGTGCCGCAAAGATATGCGTTTCATTGATTTTTGCGCAGCTCCAAGGGCTAAATTTTTGCAACACTTTGATTATTTGTCACAATTGAAAAAACGTCACAATCCTGCGCCTTTTTTTCAAAAGAGTTAGCAGCCCATGGTCAACTTACTGTCAGCGCGAGTTACCCGCATGCACACGCCAGGGTGCAGTGGTACAGACTCCTGAGCAGTGCAGCACTTGCTAGCATTTGCGGGAAGGAACTGGAGTTAGGGAGGAACAGTGGGAACAGGGCAGGAAAAGGGTGGGTTTGGTGGGATAGGTGGTGGAATAGGCGGGGAACGACTAGTCATGGGGCCCCCTAGTCATGACCAGGCACCAACATGACCAACCACAGCCAAGCTCAACTCATGTCAAGGTTCAACCCACCACAAACCCTGGCTACACATGTCTACCTGTCACTATATATACTTCGATGGCCAATCATATTGCCGATCGCAAAAATCTGCTGAAAAAGTGTCAGATGATCGTCCGTGCGTGTCGTCCGACCGTCGTCTCGTGTGCTCTTTTGTCGTCACTCGTGCCTGGGCATGCTTGGAAGGTGGGCCCTGAAATGGACTCTGAAGTTTGAATTCTTTGGGTCTGGAGTCTGCAGTCACCCCAGTGCCAGCCCAGTCTGTCCGAGTCTCGACGCGGTCCGACAATATGATCTTGGCCCCAGTGTGGCCATCAGCGATGCTGTAGCTTTCAACCTTCTGTGAACCAAACGAGTTCATTGTACAAAATTAGTTCTTAGACTGCGCAAAGAAGGAAGTGACTATTGTACCGTATTGCCACCTTTACAGTGTCGAAGAGAAAAGGTGAAATGTGAAGAGGTTGTCCCTTTGTTATTCAGATTGCGCTAATTTTGAGGTTAATTTGAAACTGATTTGGTGGGCTCTAGGTAATAATTCATCGTTATGGCTTCACCAGTAGGAGTGAGCGGTGAAGTATCGAAGCTGAGTGCTGAGGCCGAAAAGAATGGGAACTTGATGGACTTTGACGTAGCTGCTGCAGCTGCTCCTCTGCTGTCCAATGATGTCCCTCTGGTAGATCCCAAGGCCGAGAATGGTCACTCAATTGATGTCGAGAGCATTTCTCAGGCAGGAAAAGAAGTTACAGTGCTACCACCAGCTGAACTCGTTGCAAAATCACACGTGCAATCCAGGGCGCAATATGATACCTTGTACAAGAAGTCTTTAGAAGATCCTAAGGCATTCTGGAGTGAAATGGCTTCTCCATTCTACTGGGAGAAGAAATGGGGGGTAGGTTTTCAGCTGAAACTGCACATTGCACTTTCTTGCCTGTTCCTATCTCTCTTAAATCATCAACTGTTCCAGCTGCAATTTGCTACTGTTTGCAAGTCCAGTAGAATGGTGCATCCGCAACACACATGAACACTGTGCTACTTGTCCGTTAACATGGTCCTGTAGCACACACAGAAGCATACAGTATTTAATCGATAAGCTGCTCAATCCAGGACAACCTGGTTGCTTGGACAGTAATCTGCACTACACCGTTCACTACAGCTGATCATATTATCTGCAGGTCTGTCGCATAGATTGCTGACGCACTTGACGGGGAATTTCAACCCAGGCACTATCACTTTGCGAGGTGCAGCCGCTAATGAACATCTAGAAGGCTGATGACTATTTATATTCTTTCTCCGTGCCAGGCTGCCCCTTTGTATTGAGCTTGAAACCTGAAGATTTGATCGCGATGCTTGAACTCTGAGGGAAGCCATATCATTTGAGAAATGCATCGTGAGGCGCATGGGGCTAGAGCTGGTGGAACCTGGGCTCCTTCGAGTGCATTGTTTTAGAGAACGTTCACCAATTCTTGGTATTCCGTCAGCACACCCCGTGAGCCTGCTCACCAGACAGCTCTGAGGTTGTGACCTCTAGTTCGACCCCTCACAGCTACATCCTGGTGCTATGCATTGCAGGAGACGTTCACAAGTCATAACTTTGATGTCAGCAAGGGCCCTGTCGACATCAAATGGTTCATAGGGGCTGAGACGAATGTCTGCTACAATGCCGTCGACAGGCATGTGAAGGAGGGGAAAGGCGAGAAGGTGGCCCTCATATGGGAAGGCAACGACGTCGGCGTCAGCGGCCAGTGGACCTACGCTGAGCTTCTTCAACAGGTACAGCTGGCATCTCCAGCTTCACTCTCTACTGGCCCTCAAACTTCGGAGTTCGAGACTTCATAGCTGAGAGAAGAAGATCGGCACAAGTTTACGTGGTAGGAACCAAGTTCTTAAGTTTCTACACATACCTTCAGGAGTAGGATCATGCATCCTCACAGTGAGGCCATCTGCTTGGCCTTCAAAGCTCCACATTGCAGTAGCCTCAAGAAGAAGGCAGTTGTGCATGCCAGCCAGATGCTGACCGATACAAGTTGTCGAGGAAACGAAAGGCGATCTTTGATCAGCACGTCTGAAGCTGCTGCTTGATGTCTGCCCCACTGTACATAAGATTCCGGATGCGTAGTTCTGACAGAGAGGCTGGGATAGACGGCAACATGGCTCTGTGAAACATGATGTATGCAGCTGTGGTGCCGAGCTAGCGAAGTTTGAAGAGCACACAGGGACTCGAACACGAGCCCCAGCTTTCTGATGAAGCATTCATGCTGGGGCAGATGCATCGCTGACAAGCTCGAGCTATAGGCTCGAGTACGCCACGCAGCAGTAGTACATGAAGAAAGTACTCGTCGATCCGAGCACGCTGTGCTGACGTAAGCTTTCGTGCAAGCTGCTACAGCAGTTTGTTGCAATGGCGTGCCTCAATCAGCGGTGTGATTTCCAAGCAATGGCGGGCGAGGGAGTGGCAGGTGTGCAAGATAGCAAACTGCTTGAAAAACCTGGGCGTGAAGAAGGGAGACACGGTCAGCATTTACCTCCCGATGGTCCCCGAGCTGCCTGCTGGTATACGGTCCCCCGCCTCTTCAATCTTCATCCAAGTCAACTCCCGGAAATTACCTTTGCATGTTGCTAGTTGGCGGCGCCTTGCTGTCGTACACATGTCACTGCCACAGTGAAAGAGTATAACTTCTGTTCCTCTATCAGTCCAAAGAAATTGCACTGCACCCACTCGGATCCTGTATGGCTGCAACATGGGCAACTAATTACTGTCAGAACTTAAATTCATGACGCATGCTGTCAACATTCTGGGCGCACCCTCTTGAACCTCCAGCGAAACTTGCGAAGCTGCTCGCAGTGAAGAGCTAGTACCACCGATGAAATCCACACGCACAAGCAGCATTGTACATCAGTCACGAGCAAGCAGAGGTGGCGGTCAGCTTCAGCCGCAGAAGGGGGACTCAAATCTCACACTCCCTGTCGATGCAAACCCCAGTGCCCAGTACTCCTCACCGTCCACTCGCCGCCCTGCTGGTCTTCTGTGGCTGCTGGGCTGGAGTGTGACGCTGCAGCCATGCTGGCGTGTGCCAGGATCGGGGCCGTGCACTCCGTCGTGTTCGCCGGGTTCTCGGCGGAGTCGCTGGCGGGGCGCCTGCGCGACTCCCAGTCCAGCGTGGTGCTGACGGCCACAGGCGTACTCCGTGGCACCAAGCTCATCGCCCTCAAAGCCATCGTACGTTCGCTCCCCGGCACCCGCCTGCTCCTTCTCCAGCCTTTTCCAGCCTTTGCCAGCTCAGGACCAGACCAGAACAGCAGGAGCATTCTCTGCGTTACGAGCATGTACTCTGTTCAAGTTGACTTGACGATTGCCACCTTCGGCTGTCATTGACGTTTCCTGTGTTTATGAAGCCAGAGGAAGACGTCAATTTTCCTGTGACGTTCTGCTACTCGGAAACGTTGTAGTTCAAATAGGCGTACCGTGGGGTAGCACGTGCTGCACCTGTGGGCTGTTCACACGTTCTTTGCGGGGACGCGGGTACGGGGGAAGCTAATTCTGAGTGTATGAAGATCGGCGCTGCGTGGAAACGTTACTGTTGTGCAGGGAGGGCATGAGCGACACGCTTGTCCCTCCTCCTCTTGCCGCTGGTACTGCCTAGTATTGCGCATGTGCATCTGGAAGGGGCCTTACCCCCTGTTGATTGGCAGCCCCCTCTTTCCCACACATTCACTCCCCCCCCCCCCGGCCGCCCCAGCAAAGTCCTGAACGTGTCCCCCCAACCCCCCCTCCCCTAAAGCCTTGCTAAATTCTTGGTACAGGTCGATGATGCCATACAAATGTGCGGAGTGGAAGGGTTTGAGGTGAAGAAGGTGCTTGTCTACAACAACCATCTGGCGCTCAAGGTGTGTGCCCCTTCCTGCCCTTCCTGCGCAGTGACGCCATCACTGTGCTTGACAGCATCATGTCGGTGGCAACGGTTGCTGAAGCTGCACAGGCCAGACTAAGCTACCTAAATAGGCAGGCGTTTGTCTGTGCACGGAGCTTAGAATTAGAGCAGGCACACACACACGCACACGCACACACGCACACGCACACGCACACGCTCACATGCACATGCACATGCACACACGCGTGCGCGCGCACACACACACACACACTCTCTCTCTCTCTCTCATGCGCACGCACATGTAGGCGCGCTTGCATATGCGTGATAACCGAACACCATAATTATTCCCTGCTTCTGAGTTCAAAAGACGCTTGTTTGCACCTCACATGTGGGCTGCCAAACGCTCCACCCCAGACGCATCTGTCTCCCCTGCCTGCGACAAACCTGAGGTCACTGATGAGCCAATATCGTTTGTGGCAGAGGGAGGAGGCGCAGTGGGTGGAGGGCAGGGACCTCTGCTGGCAGGATGAGGTGGCAGCGTGCAGCCCTGAGTGCCCTGTAAGCCTATCTCCCCGCCACCTGTTCCTTGCTCACATGCGTTTCTTCTCGCGTCTTCTCTCTATTCTCGTCCCGTGCCACCATCGCGCCGCAGGGCATTCTAAGAGTCTCTTCCCCAAAGCACTGCTCCCCACTCGTATTCATCGCGTCGCTTGTCAGCGGACACCCTCAGGAAAGAAGCATAAGGCTCTGTCCATACGGATTCTGTCATGCACGAGGCTTTTGTCGCGTCTCAGGCAAAATTGTGCCGAGGAAGAACGGCTCGTGTCGCGTCGCAGCTTCCTGGCCTTTAGTCCTCTCTGAGTTTTGAGTTTGAAATGCTGGGTACCCCAACTTGCAGCCGAGCCTTTTACTCCCCCTTCACCTGCATCCACTCTCTCACCAAGTGCCTGCGCCTGCCACTCCCTGTAAGCTCATGCTTGAAGGTTTCCCCAGCTCCAAACTCTGCTTGGCCTGCTAGCTGATTGCCTCCCCCCCCCCCCCCCCCNTGCATCCACTCTCTCACCAAGTGCCTGCGCCTGCCACTCCCTGTAAGCTCATGCTTGAAGGTTTCCCCAGCTCCAAACTCTGCTTGGCCTGCTAGCTGATTGCCCCCCCCCCCCCCCCTGCACCCTCCACTCTCCACACTCCACCCTCCATCCGTCTACACACAGTCGTCCTCTGCACAGCTGGGGCTGAGCTTAAATCCTAAACCCGAACTCCTTGGTCATACGGATTCCAGTGCTCCGTGCCAGTGCCAGATCAGTAGCACTTCCATCGGACCTACAAAAGCCCTCCGACAACGCAAGCCTCAGGGGTTCAGGGCTTACTCAGAGAGAGAGTGCCCAAAAAAAAACCCCACCCCCCCTTCCTGACGTGTGTCTGCCACGGCTGGCTGGCCCGCACGTCATGCTTGCATGCGTGCGTGCGTGCGTGCGTGCGCGGAGCGGCCCATAGGTGGAGTGGGTGGACGCGGAGGCGCCGCTGTTCATGCTGTACACATCGGGGAGCACGGGGCAGCCCAAGGGCGTGCAGCACAGCACCGCCGGCTACATGGTGGGCGCCGCCACCACCTTCAAGTACATCTTCGACCACCAGGAGGACGACATCTACTGGTGCGCGCGCCACGAGCACATCACATCCCCCCCCCGGCCCCCCGCCCCCGGCCTCCCTCTCCCTCCTGCCTTTAATTTTGGGAAAGAAAAACTTACTCCCCCTTCTGATTTGGCCTCCCCCCTCGAGTGTTAGCCGATTTACTTGAATAATCTTATATGGCCTCCTCCCTGGATCATTTGGTGCACCCGATCTGGTGTGCAAGGGACGACTGCCCCGGCAGGTTTCCTGGGGCAAGCTTATCAAACACTTGGCTCGTGAAAAGGCGTAGGTTGTGTGCGGGCCACTAGCGGGTCGACTCCTGCTCTTGCCAGGTGGCAGACCTAGAGTGCCACGCCATCCTTGGCTTCCGGAGACCTCCTGCTGTGAACGCATATGCGGCCTTCAGGCAGTGTGTGTGTGTGTGTGTGTGTGTGTAAGCTCTCTGGGCCTTCTCCGATGTCGATGCTGCCCATCAATGCTTACGGGCGACTCAGCTGCCCTGCGCGTGCTGTGCTGAGTGAGTGAGCAGGTGCACAGCCGACTGCGGGTGGATCACGGGGCACACGTACCTGACCTACGGCCCCCTCCTCAACGGCGCGACAGTTGTCGTGTTCGAGGGCGTCCCCACCCACCCAGATGCCGGCCGCTGCTGGGACGTCATTGACAAGTAGGCATGCCGCAGCAGCCGATACAGCCTTGTGCCGATGTTTAATGCATACATCCACTTCCCCGGCCCACGTCCTCGCTCCGCAGGGCCCTTCAGCCGTGCTCTTCGCTTCCTGGTGGTCTGGGCCTCTGGGCCGCAAATCGATCAAAACCTTCGGGCTGTCGATTGATCAAGACTTTCTCGTGCTGCTCTGTGCCTCTTCTAGTCCAGTCCTTAGCTTTTGTGATCTCCTTTTGTACGGCCCTTCACTCCAACAGTCATTCTACAATGCATATCCGTCGTGAAAATGATATATGGAAGTAGTGTGCATCTGCTCTGTGGGAGTCCTGGCCCCGTCTCAGGCTTGGAGAGTCGCAGCTGGTCTTGCTATGCAGGCTGGGGAGTGCTGGCAGCAGCCGAGCTTCAGAGCGCTGTCTGGTGCAGCATCTGCCCCGGCTTCAGTCCGTCTCGGGCTTCTAGCAGGCTCTGGTGTAAGGGCTGCAGCCATCAGCCATTTCTTGTCTCTCATCCATGCTTCTCTCGTGTATCTCTCTCTCTCTCTCTCACACACACACACACACACGCGCGCGCATGGGGGCGCGCGCACACACACGCTTGTGATCACGTGCGTATGTGGAGTGTGTCGACAAGCTGACCTGTTTCTCGACACGGACGAGGGGTGTATCGGGCGGCGCGCGCGCAGGTACAAGGTGACGGTGTTCTACACGGCCCCCACCGCCATCAGGGCCCTCATGCGCTGCGGCGACCAGGTGCGCCCTCTCCTCCCTCAAGCCCCGGGACGGGACGCGCCTCCTGTACCTACCTCGTGCTCACACAACTGATCCCAAGTCCAAGGAATGAGCAGTCTGTCGAGGTCGCGCGCGGCGGCCAGCTTCTCCCCCTCCAGGCGTGCCAAAGAGAGGCCTGGCAGTGCCTGGCCCCTGACCCCAAAACCCGTGGCCCCAAACCCACATCCCTAAACCCTAAACTCTAAACCCGTATTGCTGAAACCCTAAATCCTGAAGCCTTGTGCGTGTGTGCGTGCAGTGGCCGGCGAAGTACTCGCTAGCCTCCCTGCGCCTGCTGGGAAGCGTGGGCGAGCCCATCAACCCCGAGGCCTGGCGGTGCGCACGTCTCCCTCCCCCGTCCGGGCTTTGCACCCGGCTGCTCAATGATGCCTTAACGGCCCAGTGATGCGTCTGGGCCTTCCATCCATCTGTGCTCGTGCTCCGGATGGCCCGGTGCAGCGTGTGCCAGTATCCCAGAGCTTGACTGCCAATGCCCGAGGTCGCAGATTCTGTGCTCCGGGTTTCCTTGCCCTCCCGTCCAGTCAGCGATGCATCTGCGGCTGCCCTTCTACCACCCATCTCCCTCCACCTCTGTTGGCTGGCCGTGGGGGCGGGGAGGCGGCGGCGGGGGGCAGGGAGAAAGGAGGGAGCGGGGAGCTGTAAAAAAGGGAGGGGGGAGGAGAGGGGGGGGGNNNNGGGGGGGGGATATGCAGAAACGAGCAGCAGGCAGACAAATCCTGACTGGCTGCAAGCCTGGTCATATCAGACATTGGAGGGGATGGGCCTCGTGCGTTGCGGCACCCACAAGTTCCTTGACCTGGCTGATGGGGTGCCCTGGGATGTCCGCTCGCAGATGGTACCACTCTGCCATCGGCCGCGGCCGCTGCCCGATTGTTGACACCTGGTGGCAGACCGAGACAGGTGGCATCATGGTATGCGCCCAACCTCCTGTGTCCACTGCAAGATGACCACAGAAACTCGCTGCCGCCCCCCCTAGGTGTCCCCTGCCCGCGGTATATGCGCCAGGAGAGAGACGAGAGGCTGATTGTGGGGTCAAGTAACGAGCAGGCTGCCTGGCCCTGCTGTTGAAGCGACGAGTTGCCTCATTGGCGCTGGGCTGCCCCCCTTCACATTCAAGCCCTACACTCTGCACCATAAGCTTCAGAACCTACACCCGGCCTTTCAGACTCTAGACTCTGAAGCTCTTTCTTCATTCCAGCCAACCATGTAGCTCAACTATTTTGCATGCCTGTGGGCAAGAGCGCTGTGTCTGCACCTGAGTGTCTCTGGAAAGGGAAAGGCCCTGCGCATATGATGTGTGCATGCATGTGATTCCTGTGTTAGCGTGAAGTGAAGGTCGGTTCATGTTGACCACCTGTGGCCTTGATGGGTCCGTAGGATTACAGGCGAAGTGACATGCGTACTCATTAGCTCTTTGCTCTGGAGTAAGATCACAATGTACTCGGTGTTTCTCCTCAAGCATATGCCCTCTCTTTCTTCTCAAAGCCCCCCCTCCCCTCCTCCCTCTCTTTCCCCCCTCCTCCCCCCCTCTCTGTCTCTCCTTCACACCTTCTCTGGCGTGGCGAATGGTGGGTGCAGATTACGCCCCTGCCGGGCGCCTGGGGGCTGAAGCCCGGGTGCGCCACCCTGCCCTTCTTCGGCGTCGAGCCAGCTGTCCTGGACGAGAACGGCCAGGAGCTGCAGGTGCGTGCTCGGAGAGAAAGAATGATATTGTCTCCTCCATAGACTAAGCTTCTTACTCTTCTTAAGTGTGTTCATTTGCTGTCTTTTCAGTCTTACCAACGAAGGTCGCCGGACGAGGGCAGTGGTGACAACACGTGGCGTGGCCTGTCTGCTGGGGGCGGCTGGAGCAGGGCGCCTGCAGCGGGTACCTGGTGATGAAGCGCGCGTGGCCCAGCTGCATGCGCACTGTCCGCGGCGACCACGCCCGATTCGAAGCCACCTACTTCTCTGCCTTCAAGGTCTGCCTGCCTACCTGCCCGATTTCCTGCCTGCCTGCCTGCCTGCCTGCCTGTCTTTCTGCGTGTCTGCCTGTCAGCATGCCTGTGTGCCTGCCTGCGCGCCCGCCTGCCTGCCTGCCTGCCCTCCGCCCGCTAGCTTCTGAGCTTTTCCGACACCTTCCTTTCTCTATATTCCCCGCCCGCACTTGCCCATTTCTCCGCAGTGCTGCTGCTGTCTCAGATGCTCTGCTTCCAGATTGTTAAGCTCGGCTGCCTTGCCCTGGTTTTATTTTGCGGAAGTCAAACGGAAGGGGCCAATGGCGTATATTCTCTCTCTCTTTCTTCTCTCTCTTGTCGAGCTGTCCTGGCTGTCCCGACCGGAACACGCAAACGGATGTCGAGTGGTGACACGTGCGAGGAATTCCTCTGGCAAGCCTGGGGAGGAGGGGCTGGGGCTTTGGGGAAGCTGCCAATGCTGCGGAATTTGGCGACTCTAATCTGCCCGCACGTGAGTCGTCTGCTGCGGCGGTTCTCTTGGCAGGGATACTACTTCACGGGCGACGGCTGCCGGCGGGACGAGGACGGCTTCTACTGGCTGACGGGACGCGTGGACGACGTCATCAACGTCAGGTACGCATGCCGTGTTAGTTGTGAGATCACAGGTGGCACTGCCACCGCCACCGCCACTGCCGCTGCCACTGCCACTGCTTCTGCCACCGCCACCGCCACCGCCACCGCCACTGCCGCTGCCACTGCCACTGCTTCTGCTACTGCTTCCGCCACAGCCACAGCCACTGCTACTGCTATCGCGCATATCAGCCCCTCCACTACCAAGCGCAGGGGTGGCCAAAAGTTTCCGGGGTTACTGAGGGAAGTGCTCTGGCTGGCTGGCTGGCGGCTTGGGGTGTGCAGCGGGCACAGGATCGGCACGGCCGAGGTGGAAAGCGCCATCGTCAGCCACGACATTTGCGCCGAGGTAGCACTGCTACCACCACGCCTGGGCTCCTCGTTGCTCTCCTTTGGGCTCCGAAGGGCTCCCTTTGGGGCTCCTAGGAACCTGCTCCCTCTTGCTTCCAGGCTCCTAAATTTGCTCTCTTCTGTACTCCTGGCTGCTCCCTTTGCATCCTAAGTCTCCCCCTACCACTTCTGGGCTCCAGTGTAACTCCCACTGAGCTCCTACTTTCCCGCCGTTGGGGTCCTCCTTGCTCCCTGGGACGGTGCCTCTGCCCCACCCACCCATTCACCCAGCGGGCAGCTCTAGTTGTGGTCAGGCACCTCGACTTTACTGGCTCCGGCCTCGACACGCTTCATGCCTGGTGCAGGCGCTGAGAGACCTCAGCCTCCTTGCTTTTTCTACATTTCTGTTTTCTCGGGGTCAGCAGTTGTTGACAGCTCGGCGGTTGCCGGCAGAAGCGGCTGCCGTTCTGGTTGCGCAAGTTGAGGCTTGCTCGGGGACCCACCTTTGTTGCACATCTGGAGTGCCGATCGCCCGGCTTTTTAATGCTGCTGCTGCTACTGCTGCTGCTGCTGCTGCTGCTGCTGCCGCTTACTACTGCATCATTCTTGAATCTAGAATGGCGTGACTCTGCAGCAGGGGGGTGCCTGTTGCCAGAAAGTTTGCATCTGCGCTGTGAGCCAGCCAGCGATGCAGAAGGGAGGCGCGACCTTCCTGCTCTTACTTCCTGGGGCATTGACGACAGCGCGCTCGCCCCGGTCGTCGCGGCGCCTCTCTCTGTCTGTCTGTCTGTCTGAGCAGGCGGCAGTGGTGGGGTACGAGCACGCCATCAAGGGCCAGGGCATCTACGCGTTTGTGACTCTCATGGCCGGGTGATCTCTCAGTCCTCCTGCTCGCGCTTATACCGCACCACCAGTTTGCCGCTTGCGCTAGCGCGCACTGCCGCTCCTGCTATTCTCGCCAGCCCGGCCTGGCCCTGGAGGAGAGAATTGGCTGCTTTGAAGTCCTCTTCTTGTTCCTCGCCAGTCTCCCACATGTGCTCGCTCTCTCTCCCTGTGCTACTCCTGCTTTCCCCGCTGACGAGAAAGTCGGCTGGCTGCCTTCGACCACATTCCTCGCCGAGCCGCCATCCTCAGGCGCTGCCACCTGTTCCTGGCCGGCCTGGCCCTCTCTTGTCTCTGGCAAGAATGCGAAGCATGTGATGTGTGAGGATTGGTTGCAACCAGATCCAAAATGCAAGTTTCCCTTTACATCAGGTCCGGCACGGGTTAGGTCCGGCACGAGCCTAGTCAGGCGCGGGCCAGGTCAGGCGCGGGCCAGGGAATGCACGGGCTCTTCTCAAGCAGACAGCACATTGCTCACGCTCACACTTGCTGCATCGCCTCTGGACTGCTGCAGGGTGGAGCCGAGCGAGAGCGTGAGAGCGGCGCTTAAGGCGGCCGTGCGGCACCACATTGGCGCGTTTGCCACGCCCGACATCATCCATTGGGCGCCGGGGCTGCCCAAGACGGTGGGTGCACATTCTCACCTTCTGCCATGATTAATTTTGGTTTTTAAACACCCTGCCTTGGAGATCATACGGTCTCTTGCGCTTGCTTCGCAATCTGGCCATATGCGACGTGCATCTCTGGCAGAGTTGTGTGCCGGACGCACGCTCACAAACACACAAGACCTTGCTTAGCAAGCGCCCACCCCACCTGCTGTGCTCTTGGAAGTGAAGGGAAGCAACTGCACAATTGTGCGCAGACAGAATTGTGATTCGCGCTCACGCAAACACGCACAGACACACACACATGCATGCACACACGCACGCACACACACAAGCACACGCGCGCGCACACACACACACACACACAAACACACACACACACACAAACACACACACACATACACATACACACATGCACGCACGCACGCATGCACGTGCGCGCATATGCTCATGCGCTTGTACTTGTACCCACAACCGAGTGCAAAACCCTTGCGTCCGTACTCGACGTGTGTCCGAGTGCAACAACTGAGGCCAGGCTGCTCTCTGCCTCCATTCCTACACGTGTTGCCCACATTGGTCTTGGGGGGGAACAGAGGTCGGGCAAGATCATGAGGCGAATACTTCGCAAGATCGCTTCGGGAGAGCTCGACTCGCTTGGTAAGCTTTCAAACGGTGCCCTCTTTTTGACGTTCCCTGTATCCCTGTGCGTTTGCTTTGAGAAGAACCCACCAAATATATGCCGGAAATAACGGTAGAGTCTTGCCACCTGGAAAGCAAGTCAAGCTCGTAGACATCCTTCTTTGTTGGTAGCAAGCGCCCCTTCTCACAATACAGAGCAGCACATTGCATGACGAGAGATTCTCAGGAAAGCGCCTACCTGTTTCTGCCTGAGGCCTACCTGGCTTACTGGCTGAGGTATGTTGGTAGCCGCAATAGTGAAGAGTCGCAATTGGGAAAAGCAACGATTTGCTTCACCTGCCCATCTTTGTGTGCATGTGTACAATGCGCTCGTTTTCTTTGATGCTCTTCAGCTTCGATCGTGCAATGTGATCTGATGTACATCTCGGAACGTGTGAAATGGGGTTCAAGCTTGGCCTAACTTATACCGACTGTCAGAGTCAAGCTTGCCCCAGGTGTCCTATGCCCGCTCCTCATTCTCTTCCTGTTGGTGTTGCAACTTCTTGAGATTCCACCCCTTAAATTGGAAATTAGGGTTGTATTGGGTGTGCACTAATCGGCACTTGTACACAACGTGGATTTCAAATGTGCAGGTGACATCAGTACGTTAGCAGATCCCTCTGTCGTACAAACTCTGATAGACTTAAAAGGCAAGTAAGTTCAATGGTATACCTCTCTGTGTATTTTCTTTCTATTATATAAGAGCTCAAAAGCTGCAATTTTCACTCTCCTACTCGTAATTAACATGCCACCAACTCATGGCACCTCGAGGCATCTTAACTAACAGGGTTAGCACACCGATACATTTGTCTTTATTCTTGTGCTTTGAATACTGGCAGTACTTGTTCACGAGGTTGAAATGACAAAGAACTTGCTGAGGTGTGCTTAGATGAATGCAAGGACCAGGTAATAGAATGTGGCCAGCAGCAGAAGAACATTATGTTGGAGGCACTAGTGTGTGATAGTTGTCGGTAATAGGGAGGTGCATGTAGTCAGAGACTTTCGAGGAAGTGATTATAGCGGAATGCATGTACTAAAAATCTGCTTTACCTTCATGATCACTCATTTGCAGATTTACGAGTTTAAAGTTCAGATTACAACTTAACAAATATACAAGCAACGTTCTGTTCCATATGATTGTTTTGTACACAAATTCCACATACATAGCAATTCTGCAACTTTTTGTACACCGATTGTGCACATACACACATTTTACAGCAGATGTTGAGCACATGGTACGTTGGTCTGTCTGCTCATGTGGCCATTATAAAGTAAAAATACTCAGGCAAGTAAGATATTCACTATATTTCCTCTTTGTTCACAGCATTTGCCACTGCATTTTTTTTGATACGCATAGGCCTTGCGTGCATCCACATTCTCGTACACAGACACATGTATTTGCGGTCAAGAGCCGCTGGTTGGCAAATCCGCTTACTTTGTGATCACAAGTGCCACATGGTTCCCACAAAGAGCAGTATAAAGAACCTCCAAGTATTCGTTGGAGGGTCAAGGACTTTGATAAGACTAGTGTCAAGTCATGGAGAAGCCAAAGCCTTTTTATGTTGCTTCACGCTAGGATAACTTCTCGTGAACAAGGGCACAGTTGCCGAAAACAAGAACGTTAACATCTGCTCCCTTTTCCCCCTTCCCACCTGGCCTCTAATTTGATCACCGACATGGGACTGCAATATATTTACAGCAAATTAGATCTACAATCCCACCAATATAACTGGCACGCCTCCTCCCTTGCCCAAAATTAAGCAAACACGGATAGGTGGCAGGCGGAAATCTATTCCTTCAGACGGGGGCAGAAGCGACGGCCCGGTGGTCGGCGGCACGCATCAGCACCCCCCAGCTGGCGTCAAAAGCGGCCGAGAGATGATCGCAGCCGACCCTGAAGAGCTCCGAGATATCCGTTGCGGAGAGCTTGCTCGCCGAAGCAGCAGTGGGGCACCTGCTGCCCTCGGTCCGAGCCCTGGCCCTCGCCGACGCTTGCAGCCGACCGCACAGAGCCTCCATCTGCGCCTGCCGCCGCCGCGCTTCCTCCTGCCGCCGCGCACCACAAGGAACAGACATGATTGGCAACAAATCATGTGACTCGAAGTATTTGATATATCGTGCTTATTCATAGGAGGACACAGCGAGATGGGAGGAGGAAATGCGTGCCCTCAGCTTCAATTGTCTCTCGCAACGTCAGGGAAATGATCGAGGGCCTCCTGTGCTCTCTTGGACGTTGTGATGCACCACAAGTAGAAAAAGTAAGGATGAGCTATGGCCTAGGACGAGAGTGTGGGGCCACGGCACTGTTTGCATGGCCGCTCAGGCGACCAGCACGCAGAGTAAATACCAACGCACAAAAAGAAAAGCTGTTGCACAACTGGAAACCTGCAGAGCAGAGGAGAGGAGGGCAAAGGAGAGCTGAGCTGGGCTGAGCTGAACTGAGCAAAGCAGAGCAGACGCAGACCAAGGAGGTCTACAGCTGAGGAGCAGAGAAGAAGAGAGCCCAGGTACCTCCGCAGCAGCAACTGCCTCCTGGGACTCGGGCGACAGGAACGCGAATTGGGGGGCCTTCAGGCACGCTCGGTTTCTGCCAAAGGGGCCGAAAGTGTGCGCGGACGAGGGGGCGGGGTGGGCGTGCTTCTGCCTCGCTGCCAGCGCCTCGGGCAGCGGCTTTGCCAGCAAGGCCATGCCAGCTGGCTGCCTCCCAGGCGCTCTCTCCTTCTTCTTCCCGCCCCCCTTAGCCGTCAGCCTGAGCCTCTTCTGAGGGTCGCCAGCTGGCGCCGCCTCCTGGCCCCTCTCCCTCGCCCGCTGAATTGCTCCCGCCTCCCTGTCCTCTTCCTGCTGGTCCCTCGTCCTCTTCTTCCTCTTTACCTTCACCTTCAACTCCCCCGGCTGCGTCTGGCGCGGCTGCGTGGGCTGCGCGCCAGGGCCGGGCGCCCCCCTCCCCTCAACGGCTCGAGGAAGTGGCAGCGGCGGGCTCCTCTCGTCCCCTCCTGCCGACTTGCCCTTCTCTCCCTCCTCCTCCTCCTCCCCCCCCTCCTCCTTGGACTTGACCTGGACCTGAACCTGGCCCTCCAGTATGAGGGGGAGCTGGGTTTCAGCCTCCTGCCTGCTGGTGCCGGCATAGCCTTCTAGGCCAGTAGCAGCAGCAGCAGCAGGCACAGGGGCAAAGGTGACAGCCGCCTTCCTCTTCCTCCGCTTCCCCTTCACCAGGAGCACTGTCGACCTCCCGCCCTCGAGAGCCTCTTTCTCCCCCTCGGCTGACGCCCCCTCCCCCGACGCCCCAGCCCGGCCGAGCTCTTCCGTTCCTTCTCTGCAAGTATAGGGGGGGGAAGCACCTGTCTCCTGGGCGTCCATGACAAGGGTAGCGCGGATGGAGACAGCGGCGGCGGCGGCGGCGGCAGTAGTTGGGGTTGCCAGGGGAGGATTTGACGGCAGGGCCTTCTTGGGAGGAGGCAGGAGGGGGCCAGCTTCCCCGCCCGAGTCGTAGGTGGGGCCGTGGTCGACAAAGTACCTGCCCCCCCCCCCCCAGTATCCACGGAACTACTGCTTACGCGGCACATCCCTCACACCGCACAGGAGAGAAAGGGCATGGCGTAGCCTGTGGGTAGGAAAAATAAGACATGTATAACTCATGCTCTTTTGGGAGGATTCTGAAGTGCGCGACAAAGGTGTGTGTTTTGGAGAAGCTCCTTGCGTGCCCACTCCCCAAACCGCCTTGACTTCACGAGGCTAGCAAGCAGACACGGGCAAGGCCAAGCAGGCAGGCAGGCACGCATACACGCAGGCATACATGCACGCACGCAGCACGCAAACTCGCACGCATGCAGGCAAGCAAGCAGGCAGGCAGGCAGGCAGGCAGACAGGCAAAAAGCATGCTATAGGGAACTGCGACATGAAATAAGAAGAACAGAGATGCTTGAAAGAACTGGCCAAGGGGAGAGGGTAAGGGGGAGAGGGGGGGAGAGAGAGGTAGTTTTGTCCGACTGTGCTGGCCCTGGTGACCTCAAGGCATGCGTGCAGCCCCTCTTTGCTGCTGCACACACCCTTGGGACCTCCGGAGCCAGCAAGACAGGTAAGGGAGGAGCAGAGGGTCAGCCGAGAGAGAGAGAGAGAGAGAGAGCGAGAGAGAGAGAGAGAGAAGGAGAGATGGGGAGGAGCACAGCACACCCACCTGTCGTCGTCGTCCTCCCAGAGCATCGCGTCCTCCTGCCCCCCCCCCCCCCCCCCCCCCCCCCCCCCCCCCCCCCCCCCCCCCCCCCCCCCCCCCCCCCCCCCCCCCCCCCCCCCCCCCCCCCCCCCCNCTGCTATCGCACTTTCTTGTGCGTGTGCAAACCTGCCACCTGGCACGCAGACGCCCGGTGCTGCTTTTCTTTACCAATAGCCGCATAGTAGTGATTGAGGAGAGGAGGCTCTCCAAGTTCGCCTCTTGCTCCCCTTCTCTCTCTCTGACTTGCTTCCAAGGCTCCACCGTGGCAAGGGCGGGCCAGGGCAGGGGCAGGTTGGGGGCAGGCAGGGACGACTCCCAGCCGGAGAGAACCCAAGGCACGTGCCATTGGTTGTAAGGCAATACAAAAGGGAGGGCGGCGGGGAGGGGAAGGAGGTAGGAAAGAGGGGGAG
>WELA01012282.1:200119-215806 GCA_009602735.1 Mesotaenium endlicherianum
GGGGGGGGGAGGGAGGAAAGGAGAGGGGGGGGAGCGGAAGAAAAAGGGAGAGGAAAAGAGCGCGCGCGCGCAGGGAGAGGGGGGCAGAATGAAGCGTGTGCTCCTCACTGCTGCTGCAGCAAGCGTGTGAGACGCGCAAGGTGCTGACGCTATTCCTCATGCAATGACCTTCTCCCCCCCCCTTTCCACCCCACTCCTCCCAGCATGGCGACAGCGCAGGAGTAGGTCGGGCAGCAGCATCAGCAGCAGCAGAGGGCACACCTCGAGGTCCTGGGCGGCGAAGAGGCCCCAGCCGCGGCCCTCGCTGCGAATGACCCACACCTTGGTGTACTCGCACTTCTGGAACCTCTGTACCAAGCAAAAGAGAACATCAGCCAGCCCCGCTGGCACACATGCACACGCATACGCACACGCACAGGCAAGCACATGCAGCACCTCCATGCATGCGCACGCATGCACGTGTGCACTGACGCACACAGCGGTGAGTGAGCGGAAGAGACGGGGGCATGCATGCGTGGCAACGTTTTGCGGCCATATAGACCTACAAGACCATACCACGAGGAGAAGGAGGCATGCGCGGGCCACCCCGCCATACTGGCAGAGTAGCTGCAAGACGGCACGTGTCACAGGCGGGGGGCAGCCAACTGTGCTGCACGCACGCACGCACGCACCTGGTTGAGACACCTGTCGCCGCAGGGGCAGTAGTTGGGGGTGCACTCGGTGCTGAGCAGCGCGTTGAGACACGTGTCCTCGCCGCACGCGCTCTCGGGCTGCCCCTCGATACAGCGACACTCGCACACCGGCACGTCGTCCCCGCTCAGAGCCCGGTGGCTGCCAGACCCGCAGCCAATCACATTCCCCCACCACAGCAAGCATACATAGTGGGGTTTGGGGTTTGGGCTCAGGGTTAAGATTTAAGCCTCAAGAGGAAGCGTAAGCCCGAAGGGAACGCCTGGCACCCCATGGCCCCAAAAAAAGCAGTTGAGGGCAGGCACAGGCGAACCAGCCCAGAGGGGCCGCCCCCCCAGGGAGGGCCCAGGGACCAGGAACTCAGATTAAGCAAGCGGGCAAGAGGGGGCACAGAGGACGACCTCAGAGGGGCCGCCCCACGCGCAAAGAGGGGCCAGGATACTCGGCAGAGGTTCTTTCATTTGAAAGTGACAGAATGTATAGCTGGTGGGCGGCGGCCGCCAGCTGTCGGCTGTGCTCGCAGACTCAGGGCGGGCTTCTGCAATTGTTGCTGTGGCTTCTCCAAGCCTGTGCTTCGAGTGCGTATGACTGGGGGCGAAAACAGGAGGGGGAGGGGGAAAGGGTACAGTGTGTCGGGCACTTGGGAGAGGGAAGCGTAGCATTGAAGTGGGCGTTATGCGGGTGTGGCAAGTAGTATACCTATGCCGTTAGGCTGCGTCTCGTCTCGCTGCCTTTGCTCCGACTCATGACACCCAAAAAGGGGTGTCGCCGCCAAGATGCCCGTGACTGTGTTGTCTTTTGACATGTGGGGGAGATCCTACACGTCTGCGCAAATGTGTGGGTGTGTTTGCATGCTTTTGCTCGCGCACGCGCGCGCGTGTGCGTGCGTGCGTGAGGAAGCGCCCGTCCCTGAGCATAACGTTTCTGTGCACATGTATGTACTCCGTGTATAAGAGAAGAGAGGGAGAGAAAGAGGGGGGGGGAGAGAGAGAGAAGGGAGCGGAAGGGGAGGGGGGGGGGTGTGTGTGGCTGCCCGCACCTGCGGCCCTTGAACTCGTTTCGCCAGAGGTACTTGAAGGGGGGGGGCTTCTCCCCATCGCTATCCTGCAGCCGCCCGTAACAGCGACACACCCGAGATCCAGCCCAGCCAATCAGAGCCCTGCGTCTGCCTCCACACGCCATGTCAGCGCGACCGCTAGTGCCCCCTGCATCGGCACCTGTGGTCACCCTGCCCCGGAGCCACGTGGACATCAGCTGGCGTGCCATGTGGCCTGGCGGCTGGTGCTGGGCAGGTGGCGCTGCTGCTGCTGTGCACCTCTCTGACCAGCTTGGACCGGGACGTGCGCTGTGACATGCAGAGGATGCATCCACACCCTGGGCTTGCCGAGGAGCTCCTCCTTGCCCTCACAACTGAGGAGCCATGTCACCACAACCCTCCCCGCCCCCCCACGCTCTAGATCCCAGTCCCAAACCCTCGACACCTCCAGAAGTAACTTTGCCAGAACGACCGAAACAGCCAGAACAGGGGGAACAGCCGGAACAGCCGGAATAGCTCGGGGGGACAGCTCTCACAACACGCGTTTGAGGAAGGCTTCAGGAGGCCAACAGGCACAGGCAGGAGAGCGTGGAGAGGCTGCTGACTGAGTGACAGGGTCCAGGGTCCAGGGTCCAGGCAGCGTAGCCCCGGCACCCGACCCTATGCGAGCCGCCGGGGGGGNGAAGGGCCCAGCTTGCCGTCAGCCCCCCTGGGGTGCTTGGAGCCGCCAGCGGCAGCAGGAGCAGGAGGGGGGGGGAGAGGAGCCCTGTCCTTCTCCTGCGCAGGCACTGCCAGCCACCCCCAGCCCCCCATCCCCAGAACAGCCTCTACCTATAAGACCAGCCTTAGCCTTGGGTGCAACATCAACCCGCCAGCATTTTCCTCTGCCTGGCCTCGTCCTCTCGTCGCATGGTCACGCTTCCCTGCAGGCTCTCCAGATGTCAAGCTTAGGAGGGTGCGTGGTGGAGGGTGGCGAGTGGCGGGCGAGGGGTGTGGGGGGGGGTTTGGGGCAACTAAGTGCCAGGTCATTGTATTGCCGGAGAGCACGCGTGTCTGCCCATGTCTGTCCTGATGCAGCTGGCCCTGCTCTACCCAATACCTCCCCAAACCCAAACCCTACATCTTACCCCCTAAAATTGAAGTCCCCAACATCTGCTCACAAAACTCAGGTGACGCTCAGACCCTGAACCTGCACACCCCTACGCTCGAACCTTCACCCGACTCCACCCAAACCCTAGAGCTGGCACACACGCATGAGGAGGAGCTTGATCCCCCTCGCCCCCAAGCGCCAGCGCCTCCAGCATTTCCACCGCCACACCTGCGTTGCTACCGCAGTGCCACGTGGAAGGGGGCTTCCTCGGGGGCTTACATGCTCCTCTTTCTCTGAGCTGAAGCGCAGCCGCCCTTCTTCCCGCCTGCCTGTTCCACCCCAATCTTTCATTGCATGCTGCTGCTCCTGCTCCTGCTCCTGCTCTTGCTGCCAATCCTGCTGCTCCCACCGCTGCTTCTGCCGCTGCTCCTGCCGCTGCTGCTACTGCTGCTGCTGCCAATCCTTCTGCTCCCACCGCTGCTTCTGCCGCTGCTCCTGCTGCTGCTACTCCTGCTGCCGCCGCTGCTGCAGCTGCTGCTCCTGCTGCTCCTGCTGAAGTGGCTTCTGCAACAGCACCACACTCCACCACAGCCAGGGCTGCCACGTCAGCAGCCCTCAAGGGCTCGCCTCCCGTCGGTCCAGCTCCAGGAGACGTGTCGCCAGCCCGGACAGCCTCCGCTGCTGCTGCACTCACAGTCACGCTCTCCTTGGCTGCCCCTGCAGCGACGACGCCTACGCTCCCCTCTGCCCCTTGATGTGCGACGGGCTCCTCAGCCCCAGCCTCTGCTGCTGCTGCCTCCTGGCTGCAAGCCCCAGCAGGGCTCGCCCTCTCTCCACCAGGGCTCCCACTCTCCAGCAGAGACTCCCCCCGCTTGCCTGTTTCATCGCCGCCCAGGGGAGGTGCAGCAGGAGCAGCAGCCACAGCAGCAGCGGGAGCAGGAGCAAGAGCAGGAGGAGGAGGAGGAGGAGGAAGCTCCCCTCCTGGCCCAGCCTCACGATGGGCCTCTGGCGGCTCTTGGGGGGCCACGGGGGATGACGCTGGGGGGCTTGGGCTTGGGCTCGACTTCTCTGCAGCTCGTGCAGGCGCTGCTGCTGCTGCTGCTGCCTGCGGCTCCTCCTCACACAGCCCTGTCGTCGCCAACACGACGGCGTTGGCCGCATCTTCGCGCGTCAACTCAGCGGTGAACTCTGCGGTCAAAGTTTCAGGCTCTCTCGCGGAGTAACGACAGGCAGCAGAATCTTGGCTGGGCTCGGAGGAGCACTCCCTGGCAGCAGCATCAGCATCAGCAGCAGCATCAGCATCAGCATCAGCAGCGGCAGCAGCGGCAGCCGGGGCGGCAAGGGGGGGCTGCTGCTGCAGCAGCAGACTTTCCTCTGCCCCTCGTCCTCCTGGCAACTCAACCGAAGACGCTCTCCCCCCTTCTCCTCGCAGAGCGCTCGTTTGATCCCCACCCTTGCAGGGGACTTGTACGTCTGTCGGTGTGGCAGTCTTCGCCTCGCCAGCCTCGCGTGGTGTGCTAGAAGCTTCAGGGATCTGTTCACACTCGGCTTTCTGCTGTTCTGGTTCGTCTGCTCCATGACCTGCTGGCAAAGACAGGCCTCGGTCTGAACCATCATCGTCTCGAGGCAAGCTGGCTGAGCTTACGCCTTCTGAATTCGGATTCAGAGCAGCCGCGTCGTATGCCACTACTGCTGCTGCAGAGTGCGCCTCACGACTGGCGAGGGCTGCCTCCCCTCCAGCAGACAGCCCAGGGGGGCTGACGGTGGCATTTAGCTCGGAAGAAGGAGCCTTCACAGAGCCAGCTTGGATGGCTACCGTGGCAATCTGGTCTCGCGAGCTCTGATCTTGCGTGCTCTGGTCTTCACGCCCCGCGCTCTCCCCTGGCCCTGCCGGTGGCGAGTTTGGAGGAGTGGTATGCCCCTCCCGCAAGCCAGGGGGCTTCGGAGGAGTGACATGGCCGGGCGTGCTTGACCCGGGCCTCTGTGAGGGAGTTGCGTCGTCAGCACAGGGAGATGCTGGGGAGCTTGCAGCCTTCCTACACTGCCGCTTTGCAGTGCTTCGTGCGGCTCTGAGGCCCCAGATGGTCGAAGGTGAAGCGGAGCACGGCTGAGCTTCTTGAGGCGAGGTTGTGGCCTTCTGCCTGGATAAGCGGGCCATGATGTCTTAAACTGACAGCAGGCTGGAAGTTACGTATGAAGGGTGTGAGCAGCCAGTATTCACAGACAGCTGGAAATCAACTGTTTTTAAGCAAGTTTTCTTCTTCTTTCAGTCTCGTCATACTAAATTCGTCTTTGGCGTGAGTTCAGGCGCACGGTCTGAGTATGTAATGCGTGGTCTATGATGTCTCTGCATGTCCAAAACAACACGAAACGATGCATTTCTAGTACTTCTTCAGCTACGCCACAAACCTTGAGGTCTTGTCATAAACAATAGCCTCTACGCACGTCCTAAAATACACAAGCCATTCTGCTCACCATTAATTATGCATGCATTCGTTCGAACTTTTAATCCACTGCATATCAGTATCCATTTTTTTCACTGTCCACCACTCTCCAGGCCTCTCATGCGTTGTCCACCAGAAGTTACTCTTATGTCACCTTGAGTCTACCTAAGTAATCCCCAAGCTTTTCCCCAAATCAGATTGACCCCTGCTGTACCGTGATGCGCTTGTGATGAGTGTGAATATATTAAGATGTTATCTGATCGAGTCTAGGAGGAACAAATGAAGTCTTACACCTTTTAGCTTGTCGTCGTCGGAGACCTAGTCATTCATATGTACACTGAACCTTGAAAACATAGCTCGGTCGGTCCGGCACGCGCCATTTTCCTCTCATGCTGGTCTCATGCAGTCTCATGCCTCGACTTTAGACTCTCCAATATATTTGGTCCAGTACGCAATTGGGCTTGTACCTCGACACTGCTCGACGCCATCGGGGGTGATCGGGGGAGGCCACCACAGGTTGCAGTCGACAACAGTCGAGGCCAGTCGAGGTGACACACCTGCATGTTGCCAACTTCTGAAATGAAGGTTGTTAAGAAAGTGGGTTAAGAAAGTGGGTGACGAAGCGTCAACGATTCCTCCTATGTGGTGCTTCTGTCCAGTTTATCAGACTTTGAACTGCCCGTTATCCACCTTCACGAGCCCTCACTTAGGGTCCGAACTTCGACCGAAATATGCTCTACTTCTTTTAATTATTTGATGGGTTTCGAGTACGTATAAGATTGAATACTCATTTCTAAGAAGGGATAGGTAATCAACCTTTTTCTTGCGGGAAATTACACTTCCTCGAAGATGTGGCCAGTCTTTAGTGGGTCTCAGTACTGAAAAGTCGTTTACTGAAGCCGGTGCCAAGGACTGCATGTTCAATTTGACTTCGCAGGGTAGTAGTGGCTACAGTGCCACAAAGAGCACTTTTTCGTGATCAACTTGATTATCGTCAAGTTTCCATTCTTCAAATTATCTAAGGGTTACAGATGTCTGTCTGAGATATAATTACCACTTGGCAAGCTTAAGACATGAGATCAGTAGCACAGGTTGGTGTCGCAAGGTCCCAGGAGAATGTTTATGTCAACGTGTACGACCTCACTTCATACAATGACTACATGTACTGGTGCGGCTTAGGGATATTCCACTCTGGTCTAGAAGGTAAACCTTTTCATTGATAGTCATCCTTTTTTCATCTAGCTTGCAGATTAGAATTGGTTCTTTGCAAAAGTTTTTTCTCACCTGGAGATATGGTGGTAGAATTTGTGATTGTGTGACCAAGAATTGGATAAAATACAAGCAGTAGCAAGTTCCACTTGAGTTGCAGAATGGGTGACTATTTGCTGCAACCCCGGGGTTCAACTCCTCGGTATAAGTGCTAATCTATGTCAGTTGAACGATACTTGCACATGTGGCAGTTCATGGCACCGAGTATGCATTTGGTGCGCACGATTATTCGTCAAGTGGAGTCTTTGAGGTTGAGCCGAGAAACACGCCTGGTTTTGAGTATAGAACAACCTTACAAATGGGTCAGACGGACCTAGACCCAGTTGAGTTTAGAGCTTTTCTTGAGAAAGCTGCGGTGGATTACACAGGAGATAGTTACCATCTCATCACCAAAAATTGCAATCACTTCACTAACGACATGTGTCGAAGACTCGTGGCCCGAGAAGTCCCTGGTTGGATCAATCGATTGGCGTACTTAGGATGGATGCTCAACTGCCTGCTGCCAGAAGCTCTGAGGATCAATGATGGCAGTCTTAAGAAGACTCCTGAGTATCACACGTTTGAAGGTGGGCCTTCCAGCTGGTCTCCTTGACCTGCACCTCCCAAAAATCTCTGCATGCAACCTGCACATAGTTGTTTGCATGCAATGTGCAGCTTCGTCTTTCTTGCCTCTTGCTTGGTTGCATGTGTCCTCACGAATTGGTTTTAAAAGGCTGTCTCGAAAAGTCGAAAGGAGTCAACGACCTGTTCTTTAACACATCCAAAAGTACATCTGGTGTCTCTATTCACTCGTCTGCTGTTGAGAGCCTCTCTTCCTCATTTCCCGCTCTGTGTGAGACTTAAAGCCCCTGTGGAATCAATATGCCCTTTGTTGTCATACGTACTGCCAATGGTCAAAGGTGGACGAAGGGATGTCAGGCTGTAGTAAAGAGAGTCAGGGCTGGGGGGGGGGGGCGGGTCTTGGGATGGGGCTGGGCGTCAAGGTGGGGTTGGGGGCTGTCAGGAGGGTTTGGAGGGAGTAGTTACTTTGCGGCAGCAGGATCTAGTACGGGAGATAGTCTCTTGTGTGCCAGGTGTGCCGTTGATTTCCAGTCGAGAGCTGCCATGGTGCATGGATGCAAGTGCAAGGCTAGAAAAAGGAAATGGATCGACCTGCTGACCCGCCCTGCCTCGGCGCCTGTGCAGACGAGAGCGGCGACGGATCGCACCCCTTGGAAGGGGAAAACGCCATGGCTGATCAGAGGCTGTTGAGTATGAACAACAGCGACGCTCAAGCTCAGATCCGCGACCGTACGAGAGACGCGTCCATCAAGAGACTGAGCCAGAACTCCTTATAGCTCGAGGATCATAGTGACAGTATACCTCTTTACTCCTGCTAAAATTTCAATATATGGCATGGTCGTGTAGAATATAGAGGCAGGGACAGCGTGTGGTCCCGGGGGGTCTTGGAGTCACCGTCAGTAGATGGATGATTATGGATGATTTCAGCAGTGTTGTGCTCTGTATATAGTAAAACCCTAGCTTACGACAAACACTTACGACAAACAGACTGGCAGCCAAGATATTCTTTTATATGTTGTGTGGCGACAGTATAGTGTAACTGCACACAATTTTGAGTAGGTCACAAGTTCGTTAGCCATAATTGAGGACTTTTGGACGCCTCTCATAGAATTCAGCAGCGTACTGAAGGACAACTGGTACTCGACACTCGAAAGTTTTTCTAGGTGCGTCTCCTTCTGCAAAGTTTCAACCTGATCTCCCAATGCTTTTGATATGTGACATGCGCAATGAAAACAGTAATAGCACACTTGGATATGCTTTTCGTATGCAAACTGATGCCTGCTACTGCAGAGGGCAATTTCTGCGAGTGGAGGAGCTCAACTGAAGGCCCTCTTTGGCAATTGATATGTCTTTTTTGGCAATTTGAAACAAGCACCTAGCTGCAAATTCTGAGAGCATTGTCGATTGCACATGCGCGTTCTCACAAAGAACTCGTTTCCAGTCAAGCATGCATGTGCGGAAAGGTAGTACACCGGCTCATGTTATTCTGGCCTCTATACAATTTTTTTAATCTTCCAACGCTCATCTGGGCTCCAAAATATAGAACTCCGAACCGTAGAAATGGATGATACTGAACAGCTGCAGCTAGAGCTACAAGATGTGCTCTAGCTGCCTATAAACATCTAAATATTGTATATATATATATAGATATAGACAGATATATATATATCCGTATTTGCAGACACCAGCGGCAATGACTTTTAAAATTGGCTTCTTTCCCCCCAGCTAGCTAGCCTAAGGGCTGATAACTCTTTTGAAAATAAGGTGCAGGATTGTGACGCTTTTTCAATTGCGGCAAACAATCAACACGTTGGCTATATTCCTAGGAGCTGCGCAAAAAATCAATAAGACGCGATTTCTTGCGGCATGACTTGCAAGTTTTGCGAAAAGAAATTCAGTATTAGGCACTTTGTTGCGACAGTTAGCACCCCATGAGCTAACCTCTCTTTAGCGTGTACACATAAATTTGACTATGTCGTTGACAAAAACATTCCATGATATACACGAAGTCAATCGCCTCTTATCATCAGAAACTTGACATCCATGCCAGATCAGCAAAAGACTTGCATAGCAAGACTCATTCAGCACTTTTGTCATGTTCATTGACCAATTATGACGGGGCAATTGAACTCCTCTTATCGTGGTGCAGTGGCGGGTAAGCCTGGTTGTTTTGGGTTGCCTAAAAGTAAAAAGTGGCATCTTGGTGGCAGGTGCCTCGGAGCTGCGCCGGCATTCGGGACTGCCGCGTGAGAAAATGCACTCACTTGAAAACGGAAGCTTTTATGCTTTGCCGGGGTGGCTTCCTCGACACTCGGAGGTCCTCTCATCTCTGAAATGTTATCCCACATAAGAATGCCTTCTCACTTTAGTCCCCGCGTATAAGTACCCAGGGTTCAATTAGGGTCTGAAGCTTTGCTCGGTGTAACACCTCTGTGTCTGGACGATTGGGTATATGCACATAACGGTCAAAAATTTAGTGGCAGGCGTGCATACGATTATGGCGGACAGCAATGAGCTGAAATATAAACAGCTCCTGTCAACGGTACGGAGGCACCAGAAAGCCGTACAAAGGACGATGAAGAAGCTCCTCAGACGCGATGAAGTGTTGATTAGCGAGCTGAGGTATATAGGAGACATTCACTTCCATATGTGTTTCGATCCCTGTGCTTGACAGAAGTCACACGCTCAGCATGGGGAAAGACCTTCTCCCTTGAATGACGTGGGTGGGCATCAAAGCAAAGCATTCTCTTCACATCTACTTTTTCACCAAATGAAACTCATGGACGGAATGATTTGAAGCATGCAGGGACGCACTCAAGCAGCTGTGCAAAGATCAAGAGTAGGGTAAGAAGCAGGTAGTGATGGAATTGCTGGCGATGACAAGGGCGAGGCAGACAATGCAAGAGCGAGCAGTACTGCAACCGATGAGGGAGCGGCTGCGTGCAGAGCAGGCAAGCATATTTCCGGCCCTGGCTCGTCCAGTATAATGGTGGCCAGGGGCCAGGTGCAGTGGCTGGCCTCGCTTGTTCTACTGCTAGCATTGCCTGGCACGTAGCGCTGACGACTCTGTGTTGGGAAATCCAGGCCCATATGGCATGGCGCATCCACGTGTGGCCCACAGACCAACGATTATTTCAGCTTCTCTTTAGTAGCCTGCACAGACTGTCTGAACAGTACATTCGGGACAGCGGTAGACCCGTCATTTTGGAAGAAAGACTTTTCCAGACCAAGCCGTGGCTCCTCCCAGGTAGGTGGTGAAACCCACACGCATGTTTTCTTGCTGCTAGGGCTGCTGGGGCCTGTCCCTTGGCCCTTCCCATTTTCGTGTAGTCATGCTTATGGTTCTCTCCTTGCTGTTAGGAGGCCGCAGGGATCGCCCTGTTAGCTTCGTCTGCGCAGCATGTGCATGTGTAAGGCGGGTGGGCAAGAGTGAGAGGATTTGTGACCCCATGTGTCTCTCCTGGCATGATGGGCTGATGCCTCTACTTGCACATGCAGGCCTCAGCACGGCGCCAGATGGCAAGAGCCTTGCCTGCTTCTTCATTGTGAAGCCCGAGTGGAATGTGGTGAATGGTGCCCCCCTCCAGAGGAGATGCCAAGATGACTGCTGGCAGGAGCTGGCGGGACAGGTGGCATCCTTCGGCCTTCTCGACGTCGGCATCCATGACTTCCGGCCTCTGAGGCGCACGTTTTGTGTCAGGGGGCTCGGCGCCCAGGAGGGGGTGTGGAAGATGTATGAGTATGCCCTGGAGAGCAACGCGGCCATGTTTGAGAGGGAGAAGCGTACCGGCAGGCCCATGTGGGTCGTGTACAAGATCGTGCGCGATGGCTCCTTGAGCCCACAGGAGAGGCAAGAGCGTGCCAGCTCCGCGTAGGCCAGCCTTGCGAACCCTTTTCTCCCGGGCTTCAGGTATGTCTATAGCCGTACGACCGCTTACTGTGTTCGCTCTCGCTCTTCCTGTGCTGTGCTGTGTGCTGGCTAGCTGCGTGTTGGAGGACGCGAAAGTGAGGTTGCCTCTGACCCTCTGTGCTTGTGTGTCGTGATGAGCAGCGGCTCAACGTCAACGCTGACAAGCGCAAGTGCAACTGAAGCACGAGCTTGAGAGGCCTCAGTGACGAGGAGGGAGATCAGTGTGGTGTACTGGATAGTCTTTTGTTGTTAAGAAATGGGACCACGGCAGCTTGGTTCCCAACATTTGACATTTGTACATTTTGAGCTTCTGCTTGATATGGGGAGAAGAAATTACACCGTTGGAAGTGCTTATCACAATGCTAGTGTTAGCTCAAGTCTCCAATTTTCTAAAAATGCAGGGCTCCTCTGTGAGCTTTTCCAGTAGCTGCTTGATTGGATAGGAGTGTGTGGAAACCTGCACAAGACAATGTTCTAGCAACGTGCTTTTCACACCAGCTCATGATATTCTGGTCTCCATGCATTTTGTTTGATCCTCCAAAGCTCATCCGCGCTCCAAAATATACTACTGCAAACAGTAGAATGAATGCTTCTGAACAGCTGCAACTATAGCTGCAAGATGTGCTCTAGCTCCCTAAAATATATATAGATATGTACATGTATATTATGTATGTAAAGCATGTATATGTATGTGTGTATTTGCGCCAGGACATCAACTGCAACTTTAATATCGGATCTTTTCGACCCAGCTAGCCTCTCTTTTACGTGTATACATAAGCTTCACTATGTAGATAAATGAAAAAATTCAATGATGTAAACGAAACCTGCGTTGGAAGTCGATTACCTCTTATCATCAGAGGTTTGACATCCATGCCAGATCAGCAAAAGACTGCATAGCAACACTCATTCATCACTTTTGTCATGTTCCTTCGCTAATTACGAGGGGGAAACAACTATGTTTAATGAGTGCAGCATAGATCTGCAAGAGTAATGGCCAAAGTAGGGAGGCCCAGTTTCCATTACAACTTTTCCGTACTGACATTAACAATCTGAGAGTAGGTTAACACGTTTGCAAAGTACGTCCTCAACTTGTAAAGCGCTTGCGCATCCTCAGTACGAATGAGGTTATAGAGTAGCCGGCTCCTGAACGTCCTGAACGTAGTAACGTAGTTACGCAGAACAACCTGCTTGAAGTTTTCCTGCAAGGGCTGGGAACTTCCACCGCGATTTTCAGCAATGTTTCTGCGGAGAGCGTACCTCTGCCGCTACCAGCGTGAAATTTGCCCTGCATCGAGTGGGAATGAAGTACGAGTTTTTTTGTACATGCACTCTTCCACCTTCCCCTTCCAGGGAGGCCCCTTCACAGCGACGACCCTTGAATTTTTAAAAGAAAAAAACTCTGATGTCCCAAATCCAATGGACTCTGGGGAGTTGAAGGCAGAGGGTGCCAAGCGGCTGCATCATCACAGCTTTGACGAGCGGAGGGGATGCGCCACGTGTCGCGACGCGCTGACGTCGCACCCAAAAAACGCGGGGGGGGGAAGCCGGCCAATCATTTCTTCGAGGATGACGCAAAGCGCCAGCAGGTCCTCGTCCCGACCCAGGCGGCCCACGACCTGCGAGAGAGCGCCAGCCGCCGACAGGTGGCGCAGTCAGGCAAGAGGCGGCGCCAGGAGGGCGGCAACAGGCGGGGGCGTTCATTTGGAACATACAGTAACAAGCATTCGCTGAGGGCACGCAGACACCAAATAAAAGCTGACAATCACGACACCTAACGCTCATGCGGTCTCCCACTTTCTTCTTCTCCAACAGTTTGGCAGTCCTCATTCACAGCACCAAGAAAAACCCCTGTCCCGCCTACACCCCCCCCCTTCCCCCCTCCCTCTCTTCTCCCCCACACAAAGAAGATAGTTCCAGGTCCGGGTTGAGGGCTAAGATTAAGCTCTGGGCCACCTGTGGCCCCTGAGGATGCAAGGGAAGAGCACACGGCCCAGTGGGAGGGAAAGGATCTCGAGGCAGAGCCTGCTCATGCCATCAGCCCTAAACTATCATGGAGTGACCACCATGGGTGACATGATCGACGTTGCTGACAATGCCAGACCTTTAATTCTTATGCACAAAGTTCTTCTTGATCCATCCAATAGAGAAGCCCACAAGATCCGGAGTCACGCTGATGCATTTGATACAATTTGGATAAGAAGAGGGTGGGCTCCAATAGAAGAGAGCTCCAACAGAGGAGGAGCGCTGCCAGCTGGAGAGGACGGTGACAGCGGCGCTGACTGATCAGTGCTGACAGGGCAGATGGCAGCGCCGAGCTGTGCTCACCTGCATGCCACATGGCAGGCCGTCGACGAGCGCAAGAGGCATGGTGACCACAGGGTGGCCCGTCACAGAGACCGGCACCACGCACCCTCTCAGGGGCCGCCAGTAGGGCACATCCGCGCCGTTGATCTGGAACGGCCTGTGGCTGGGGTTGTGCTCGAAGGGCAGGACTCCGCAGACTGGGCTGATGCCAAGTGGCATATGCACACCCATTGCGTGCACACACGTTTGCACAAGTACAGATAACCGCACACATACACACAGAGAGACAGACAACCGCAGCGGCAGCGGCCCGACCGCAGGTCAGCGCGCGACAACACTCCAACGGAGTCCGAGTCCCGGCGTCAAGGGAACAGAGGGCACGGCACGGCGGACGAGACTGTCTCATCGAAGAGAACCCAGGCCGCGCGCGCGCACGCTTGCTCACTTGCGCACTCGCGCAGCCCCACGCCCCCGCCAGCCCACTCCACATGCACACAGAAAGAGCGAGCGCGATCGAGCGAGCGAGCGCGCAAGTCGGCAGCAAGGCTCCATCTATGGCCGCCGGCGGCAGCGGCGACCTCTTGCCACCGCGGCGATGATACCAGAGGCAACCGATGAAGACAGCGAGTGCGCGCGCGACACGTGGCCATCCTTCAATCCAGAGCAGGCTTGTCGCAAGCCCAGCAGAGAATGCTGTCTGTCTGCGTGTGCCTGTCTGTTTCCTCTCTCTCCCGGCCTCCCGAGCAGGAGGGGCAGGAGGAGGAGGAGGAGTGTAGGAGCAACACCTGGCAGCACCCAGGCCGCGAATCCGGAGGCCAAAAAGAAGTCCTCCAGCACGCCGGCCTGCTGAGACTGCACGCCACGCGCCCACGCCACCTGGCACGCCCTCGCCTCCAGCTCCTCGTCGCCCTTCAGGTCCCATCCAGCTGTCAGCGCCTGACAGATGCACACGAGCGCCCGCCCCACAAGCAGTTTCTGATTAGTTCCAGTCTCTTGCACTTTCTTCAGGGGTAATCTATTTTTCTCTCTTTTCAAGCAGGAGTGACTGTTACAGCTGTCGCAGGTGCTCTGCTTGGAGCACTGCATGCAGACGACGGACCTCAAGGAGATAAAGTATTGGCCGTCATTTCTTCTCGCGTTGAAGAGTATGCTGCCGCTACAGCAAACACTTTTCTTGTGCTCTGCTGCTCCTCTCGAGTTCCGCTTCAGCCTCCTATCTGACTTCAGGAGCTAAGTTGCGGAGTGACGGAGGCAGGGGGCACAGCTGGCAGAGGCGCGGAAAGGGAGAGGGCTGCTGGCGGCACCTTGTTCGCTCTGTCCAGCTGTGGCCAGTCCAGCTCAGGAGCGTCCGCAAGCGCCGCCAGGACCAATCGGCTTCTGTCCCCACTCGCCACGTCGTGAGTCTCTCTCGCTTCGCCTGGTGGCTGCACCTCTTTGCCGCCGCTGGCCTCTGCAACTCCTTGCCGGCTTCGCTGCCACATGGCGCTTGCACGTGCTTCCAGCAAGGCAGACAGTGCCTCCAGCGCCTCCTTGATGCGCGAATCGATGGGGACACCAGGCAGAGCTGCAGTGACCGCCAGCCTGGGCAGCGCAGGAGCCAGGCTGGCGCTGACGTGGCACCTGCTGGAACTGGGAGGAGAGTAATTGGTGCTCAGCCCGGGGGTGACGGGTACCCCTCTCCCCCCTGGAGAGCAGTGCGGGGGGCTGAGGGGGGGGGAGGAGGGGATGGGGGGCAGCAGGGCAGTCATGACGTACTGGAGGTCGGCCATCGTGCGCTGCGTGCGCGCCATGTGACAATAGAAGAGCGCACCGGGAGGGGAGACGAGGAAATAGCACATGCATGCCCCTCCCCCCCCCATACACACACACACACACACTCGTCAGTAGTCCCTCCTGGGCCTGTGTGACAGGGTGTGCCATTCTCGATGGCGTATGTGCCCAATGCACAAAGCACGTACACGCATAGCCAGACGCACATTAGCCGCACGCGCAGTTTAGCAGTAGCGGCAGCAGAAGCAGGAGGAGGAGGAGGCAGGCAGGCAGGCAGGCTTACAGTGAAGACGCCGGACACGTACGCCTCCGCAGTGGCCAGGGGGTCGCGGGGCATGGGCGGCAAGATGGCATCGGAGCCGTCAATTGTCATCCTTCCCCTCGAGGCCCTCAGAGTGCACACTCCGCAGAACGCCGCCTACGGCCGTGACAAGCCCCCCTCGCCACCCCCATCCCCCCCCCAAAACACCAGGAGTTAAGAAGGAGAAAGTCGCCCCCATTCTGTTGCGCGATGAGGCGGGGCACTGGCACACATGCGCTCCCTACTGAGGAACTCGCAGTCACCTTCCTGCTGCCGCACTCTTGGAAAAAAAAGGACTCGGAGGGGGGGGGG
>WELA01012282.1:304359-315743 GCA_009602735.1 Mesotaenium endlicherianum
GGCAGGGGAAAGGGGGGGAGGGGGGAGGGGCAAGATCCTGGGCCTTACGAGACGGCAATGGGGACCTTCACAAAGGGAGTGCTGGTGTCTTTGAAGGCCTGCACGGGGTCCAGCAGCGCAGCAGGTATTTTGCTCTTCACCCTACTCAGGAGATCCCCCGCCGCCTCCGCTGCCTCCGCTGCCGCCGCCGCGGCCTCCGCCTCCGCCTTCAGCTGTTCGCGCTTGGCCAGGAATGCTGCGGAGTTCCAGCGCTCGGGCTCAAGGTAGAGCCCGCCATCTGGCAGGTCGTCCATCCACGGGCGATCTATGTCCTTGCCCACGCTCGTCGACTTCCAGAACGGCTGGCCGACTGCTGCTGCCCTCTGCCGCTGCCTCTGAGGGGCTGCTGCAGCAGCTGCGGCTGGCTCTGAGGCCGGGTGCAGATGCAGACCCTCGCCCTCGTCGTCTCTGCTGTAGTCTGCCTCCTGAGTCCCCGCTCCCGAGGAGTTTGTTCCTGCTGACCCGCCGTTGTCAGCCATGGCTCGAGCTGAGAAAGTCCATCTCCTCCTCCTCGGAGCTGCCCTGGCGATGCCGCTGGAACTCCTGAAATCACTGAAACTGCTGAAGGTGCTGAAGCTGCTGAAGCTGCTGAAGGTGCTGCCCCTGCTGCTGCTGCTGCTGCTGCTGCTGCTTCCTGGCTGCTGAAGGAGGTAAGGTGAGCATTGTTCTGGCCTGCATGTGGTTGGTGTTTGGCAATAATCCCCGTAGCAAGGGCAAAGAGTGAGGGCGAGGCAAAGACGCATGTGACTGGGGGGATCTAAGGAAAGCTGCGAAAGACTTAAACCGCCGGAAACTTGCTACACTCGAGCTCTAGACAGGTGAACACATGTGGACGATCTTGCAGCAAGCAGGGTTCAGGGCGCAAGCTTTGATAAACCTCTTGGATCGGGTTCACACAGAATTTACGTGAGAATGGTGATTGATATTTGTGTACATGGATAACACCCAATAAATTGAACCAGTAGAGCTGGGGGCAGGATCAAAGCCAAGGGCAACTTTGTATCCATGCCACAGCTCCTACCCTGCTAGCACCCTCTTCACCCAACCTTATCTTGTTCTTTCACCTCATTATGCCTTCTCGCTACAGCACAAGTACAGCAAAATCAAAGACCACGTCACCTAATGAGGAGCTGCTGCACGCTGACCTTAAGCTGGATCGCTTCAAGCGTATGGATGGCAAAGAATGTGAAGGAGTTGTGTGCTGGAGGGATCGGTGGGAAGCATGGAGCCTCTGACAAGAAGCTGAACTCAAAATTCTTGACGCTCGGTGTCCTCTGTCATTTGAGCCCCCCGCTGCTCCGATAGGGGCCTGCAAGGTAAGCAGACTGTGTCCATTAGCACACAAGCCTAGTCGTTGCAATAGACTTTTCTCGTGCACCCAAACAAGCTTCAGCTGCAAAAATTCGAGTACCAATTTTGCCGTGCATTTATAACAAAAAGCTTGAAGAACATTTGAATACCTGAAGGTGGAGCACCCCTGCACACTTTAACGCTGCCATCGACCAAAGACCTGCGAAAGACAAGCAAATGCCTTGAGCCTATTATGGAAACATCGTCTCGACACTACGTACGCTCAAACGCACCCTCGCTATACAACACATAGCCTGCAACATGATGAGGTGAGTATGTTTGACGTAATACACATGAGCTAAAATTTGCCGACTTATCTTATTTTCTTAGAAACAGAAAAGACATCTGTGGACCACCTACCTTATTATAATAGCACCCCTAAGTGCACCACAGGAACAGAAGGATCATCTCATGCAACCTCCCTCGCAGCTGCTGGAGTTGCTCTTCTTGCAGAGCTTTTTTCTCTGTGGAGCTCGTACAGATAACTTTCGAACATCACTTTTTATTTGGGTAGCATTAAATGCTTACCGGCCACATACTCTCGACTTGCCGCCGATGTTTTTTGTGCAGCGGAAAGTCTGGCCTTAAAGTAGCAGTATATTCTAGCTATATACAAGCGCTATGCCTTTTCGAGTCTACTGTATATATGAATTTGAAAATACTCACCATACCGACTGAAAGAGCTTGGCGTCAGAATGTAACCGGTAACAATAAGTGAACCTCTCGATCTCGTTCGGAGTTGGCAACTGTCATAATTGCCATAACCATATTTCTGTATGTAGTAGTAACAAGACATAGTAATAAGAAACTGAGGCACACATGTTAACTTGATCATGAGCTGCTAGTAACGTACGTGGGTTATGCACGTACTATTTTCTTGTCACTAACTGGGTCTTCTAGTCTCCCTCTCTCAACCGGAGGTTATTCCTGTGGAGGGCTGATTGTGTTAAGGTACGTCGTGCATAAAAACGTAGTTCATACAAATGCATGTCATTGTAGTTTGATATATCTTCTAATCTCGCAACCCTGTGAACGCAGATGCCTAGCCAGTATTGGCTTGTCTCCCTCCCTATATCAGGAACAAAGGAATCGACATGGAAGGCTCTTCAGGATAAATTAGGCAAGGCGTCATTTGACACTCAGGCTTACAAGGTACATGCGTTGACCACACATTGGTGGAAAGTTGGTCTCATCTCTTATATTGAAGGCTTGCATACAGTACAGGTGCCACACCATCTCTCACACGTTCCCTTGGGTGAAATGTGGGCAGTTGCACATACCAGATCTCAGAGTTGGAACTCTCGACTCTCTACTGGCTATCAGTGACGACCTCGTGAAGGTATTACCGACTAATCAGCATTTGACGTTTTGTCTTCGCCTTGACGTTTTCAACTTCAAAAAGTGCAGATCAAACTTCACATAGAAATAAAAGAAGTCAGCTTTGTCTGCTGCTTTGCACTCGCAGGCCAATGCCTTTGTTGATGGAGTGACAAAGAAGATAAGCAGGCAGATTGAGGAGCTGGACAAGGGCGAAGCTGAGGCCAGCACCCTGGCTGTGGATGGGGTCCCCATTGACTCCTACATCACCAGGTAAGACCTTATTGCATGCACAACTCTGAAGGCGAATCATGGCAAAAATCTATATGCAGTGTATGCAGTTTGGAAAGTCCAGAGTGTATGCAGTTCTGAAAGTTCCCAAGTGTTGGAGATTAATGTGACATTTAACGCTCTCATGTGCACGGCTTTCTTTGATGGCCAGATTTGTTTGGGATGAAGCAAAGTATCCTATAATGACACCGTTGCGGGAGACTGTGGAGACCATCCACGAAAGCGTTTCTAAATTGGAAGATGACCTCAAGGTAAGTCGAACACGCAAGTCGTCACTGTCGGCCTCCAATTGTCACCTTTTGATACACTGACTGTAGTTCAAGAACAAAACCACCACCTTTTTCAGGAAACATTTGTAGTCTGCTGCAAGCGACACGTTGTGATCTTGACAATGTAGGTAGCCACCTCTCCTAGCCAAGTATTGGGTGTTGTTATGATGCTTGAAGCATGCCCGGTGATGAGGAGCATGATGTGGTGGGCAGGTGCGAGTGTCGGAGTACAACACCGTGAAGGGGCAGCTAAATACAATCACCAGGAAAGCTGGAGGAAGGTGAGACACTCTTTCGGATCGCAGCACCTGTCTGAGCTGTTGGTCACAGAAGAGCCGATTTGAAATTTGCAATGCAGTTGTGCATAATCATGCGCTGTGGAAGTGGAGCTTGTAGTCTTGCCTTGGCTCGAGACGCAATGGCGTGTTCCTTCATTCTGTCATGCAGAATAATCGGGGTTGATCTGAGCAGGAAGAAGCGGCCACTGTGTTGGTCGTATGAGTAGGCCTCTCGTTGAGATCATTCTTCCCTGTGTGCCACCTGGGCACGCAGTATGGCTGTCAGGGACCTGTCAGACGTTGTGAAGCAAGAGGACGTCGTTGAGTCGGAGCACTTGACGACGCTGCTTGTCATCGTGTCCAAGTTTGTCGAGAAGGACTGGCTGTCGTCTTACGAGACGCTGTCGACCATGGTGGTGAGGCTCCCCGCCCTCTTGCACCTTCGTCATTCCGTTCCACTTCCTTTTTTGAAGGATGCCTGTTTCTTTTGGAACCACTGCTAGCCAGCAGGGTCTGTCTCTGGCTGGACTTGACCGGAAGCTCTGCGGTGGTTGCCTGATGCAGCAACTTGGGGGGGGGGGGGAACAGCACTTGGGAAAGGAAATGTGGCAAAAAGTAAAGCCCTTCCTTCTTGCTGCCATAGGGGGCTCTCTTCTATGCACGTTGCTCTCGTGTCTCGGTGACTGGTACGATCACGGTGCTCTCTTCCTCTACGCCTTTTGCCTGACAACGTGCGGGCTGATCGTCGAGCCCGCAGGTCCCCCGGTCGTCAAAGCGGCTGACAGAGGACAACGAGTATGCGCTCTACACTGTCACGCTCTTCAAGAAGGTCGCAGACACCTTCAAGGTTGCGGCGCGGGAGAAGGGCTTCCAAGTAAGCGTTCCATGCGTCCCCCACCCTTCTGCAGCGCCCCTGCATGTACATGTTGGAGGTACTATTGGCAAGGAGCACGTGTTGCTGTGCTCTTGCTCATGCACCGGCAGGTGCTCATGACCCGGCAGGGCACTGCACCTTTTTCTGAGAGAACATGCAGCACCTTGCCGTCGGGAAGAAGCATGGCATCGTCTGGCACTTCGTGCACGCTTGCGGCAGGTGCTCTAGGTGGTTTGCGGTCGCAGTAGTTCGTGGAGGCCTCTGATTTTCAACTCAAGTGTTCCGGGGGAAGCCAAGGATTGAGGTCAATGTGAGCTCGAAACTCTGGCCTGGGGAATGCTCTCTCGCTGATCCCGCACCAACCAGTACGCTGTGACAGCAAGACGACGCGCTGCCGCGCCAAGTTCTGCCCTGGGGGCACAGCTCCGTGGGGTTTGAAAGCAGCGGTGCCCGAGGGTGCGTTGCCGCCTGCGCAGGTGCGCGACTACGAGCACAACCCCGACGGCGTGAGGAGGCGGCGCGAGGAGCAGGAGCGGCTGACGGAGGACCAGGAGAACATGCGCGCGACTCTGCACCAGTGGTGCAACACCAGTTACGGAGAGGTGCGCGCGTTTGCCCGTCGTTACTCGCGTGTCTCCTGCGCCGAAGGGACTGCTGCGCTTGATTGATGTCGATCTGTACAGCTTCAGTAAGATGCATTATCAGATCAGGCTGCCCAGTCTGTGCTTTGATAGGTCAGTTTGTGCCGTAATAACTTTTTTGCCGAGTGGCGGAAGAGAGAGGTTTGAGCTGGAAGTGCCGAGGCTTTGTGCTACTCCCTCGCGTTAGCCACATCTGGCCGAGGCCGAGGCTCACCGTGTCAGCTGTTGCCTCAGTTTTGGCACACCTGTAGCCTGGCAGCTGAGCACTGCAGCCTGAAGTCTACAGCAGCACTACAGGCTCTGTCGTTAGTTTGTCCTATTTCACCTCCGGGCAAACTGCGCGCCCGGCCCGGCAGCAGCAGTCGGAGGTGGTTGTCATGAGTCGTCCAAAACGTACTCCATGCTCTGACAGGTCCTGGCAAACAGGCTTTCTGAACTCCCCAGCAGATGACACGACCCTTACCCCAATGAGCTGGGCCATCCATGTCAGCTCGGTCATCCATCTCTGGGCCTGAAAAAGCAGCAAACCGGCCCTTTGTTCCACACGTGCGCGCTCTGTTTGCGGCCCCAATTCCCAGCGTGGCTGAATCATTCCGCTCTGCCTCGGGGGGGCTTGCTTGGGCGTGCTGTTTGCGTCGGACGTGCGTCACCCCAGGTCTTCAGCTCCTGGATGCACATCTGCTGCATCCGCCTGTTTGCCGAGAGCATCCTGAGATACGGCCTTCCGCCGGCGTACATGGTGAGTGGCGGCTGCCTTTGGTGAAACCTGAGAGGGAGCTGCAAATGACCCGGCCGTGCTGCGATAGGGTGCATTAACTACCTTCAAAGCTGCGTGGCGCTCCTCTGCTTCTTCTGCCGCCTTTTCCTGCCGCAGTCCCTAGGCTGGGCTGCTCTGCCTCTCAAGGCTGCTGTGGGCCATGCCGGCCTGGGCCGGTCATTAGACAGCCCCTGTCCTCTCTCGGTACACGTGCACACGTGCACGTTGGCCAGCTGCAACCCCTATGAGATGCTTTCATTGCCCTCGGCAGGATGAAGCTTGGTTGCTGCATGTTGAATTCGGGAGTGTTGATATGCATAGTAAGAATAGGGTTTGGGCATCAAAAAGAGATGCAGGCCGAAGCCTGTTGTCGTGGTAGCTGAAGGGCCGTGCACCCATAGCATCACCGCAAGCTGGAGGTCTTGTCTTTTCAAAAGGACACCGGTGTTACAAGGGTGTCTGTGTTGTTTCTCATTCATAGTCCCCCTGGTTTAGAACGTCCGGTTGACCCGACAGGTTGTGAGCACTACGCAAAAGAGCTAGAACCCAAGAAGGACTCTTTTGGGGACCGGGTGCTTGGTGTTTGTTACCTGTCATTAAGTTTCCATCTACGTGCCCCCTGTTCTGGGCAGGCTTCGGTCTTGGCTCCCAGCCAAAAGAGTGAGAAGAAGGTCAGAGCTTTGCTGGACACATTGTGCGGTGGAGGCGACAGGTAATAACCGTTCTGTGTTTCCTGATCCTCCCCCCTCAGCCCGTTTTGCACGTTATTAATCGTCCCTCCTTATTTACTGCTCTCATTTGAGTTCGATGGTGTTGTCTGAATGCGGGAAATATGGAACGTTCACATGGAGCCATGAACATCATTTGTCACGAGTATGCAATTAATGTTGGATTGTTGTGGTTGCAGTAGCTTCTGGAAGGGGGACTCCGATGCCAGCATGGCGGGCCTCACAGGGGGAGACTCGGACCTCTACCCCTACGTCTCGTTTACGATGAGCCTCACCTAGTGTGAACAAAACCAATTGCAATAAGGACTTCCACTCTCCTCTATCTGAGAGGACTTTACGGGGGGCCATTATCGTATATAAACTTTTTCTTTAGTTTGCAGTTCGTCCCAGTCTAAGGTATGGAATATGGTGATGGTGATGGTCTCATACATGCATGCATGAGGTAACAATGGGAAGCAGAGTCTAGGTCAAGTACTCATCTCAAGCTTCAACCACTTGTCTTCATTTCCCCCGGCGAAATATTTCTTGACAATGTTTCAGATGGTCAGAGCTGTTTCTTACTCTCTTATGGTTTACTCTTGTACAACACGTGCCATTGACATAGTGATTCTCTTGTCACACTCCGATAAAAGTAATGTAGGAGAAGTAAATTGCAAAGAAATTTGGTAATTGTTTGGTAATTGTTTGGAAAACATGGCGGTTGGATTTCTTGTATGCCGTCTTCAGAACTTGCAATGCTAGTGAATCAACTGTCTTAGAAGTAGGCAAATAATTGTGCATGTTTGGCCCGGCAAAGTTGGCATTGCATAAGCACTTTGGTAAGCAATTGTGTAAACGTTTGGTGCACTCTGATTTGCATTGCGCAAATCTCATACTCCCTTAATTTGTCAACCAAATTTGTAACTCTGGGATAGTTCAGACATGTGTCAAGTCCTCTTGCAACTTGCTTGTCTTAGTCATTGGCATTGTGCAAAACAAACGTGTCAATTGTAATCTTGCTTGGTTGATGTCTCCTGCCAAACATCATATATACCAATGCACGGCGTTGACTTTATGAACCCAACTATACAAGTCCACATGATATTACTTGGTCAATGCTCCGCCGGCTTACATCTCTTGAAAAAGTTGATGCCGTTCATTACGTATTAGAGATAATGCTGGTAAAGATGAGGAACATGCAAATTAATGCCATATCAACCTCGCTCAATGATGTCAATCAATGTTAGTAAACACAATGCAACAAACATAGGCTTGGAACACAACCTTGTGCACAACTAGGACATATCACGTCGCTTCATGTTGAATGTTAAATGATATCTTTGACTTGTACATGTGACGTTGAATTGCACGCGCATGCATTATTGATATTGACTTGAGCACTTATTGTTTGGCTTGTACCAAAGAGGAGCCTATTTTGAAGGTGTTGCACCAGGCAAGCGTTGTGGTACCATGCATGCGCTATTGATTTCAGCTTAAGTGCTTATAGTGCTTATAGTTTGTCTAGTAGCTAATACCAAGCGATCAAGCTACAAGTGACAATACGAGGCGAAGGGTGGCCTGAGAAGAGAGGAAGCTACTCTAGGACAACAAGAATCCTACGAGTGGCGATCGGCAATCAAGAAGTAGTCTGGATAGCTACATGCCTCTAACCTCAAATTTGTAGTTCCAAATTGGTGGGATAGGAAGGCACGGGGAGACAAAGGAGGATTTCAGTAGAGCAAGGCCCAAAGGATGCGAGACTAGGAAGTTATGTCAACCAAGAGGTGGCCTTTGGGAAGGAATGTAGCCACTTGCACTGAGCCAAGGACAGCAACGTGGTGTCACAAGGCGGTGGAGACGACTGGACTGAGAGGCTCCAGGTGTCAAAGTATAGACCGAGCGTTTACGATGGAGGAGCAAAAGTTGAGCCCACATAATAGGAACGTCAAGCTCAAAGGGATAAGGATGAGGTTGGGGCCTTAGGGCTTGGTGAGCAGTGACGGGCCTTCAGCTCAAGCAAGAGCTCTATGGAAAGGGAGGTACCCGCATCAGTAGAAAGTCATGAGTTGATAAATGTCAAGTGGGAAGAAGTGCATTCCATATAGTGTGACCTATAGGGCAAATGAAGGAGAGAATGTATCCTAGCTAGGATGCTAGCAGGGAGAGCATTGAGCGAGTCGCTGGAGGACATAATTGACAAGGTAGATGGTCGAGCTTGGTGGCACAAGTGTTGAGAGGGCTAGATTAGGTCGGCCACAGAGCTAGACCGACGGGAAAGGTAACCATGCTGGTAGCCGCGGGCACCGAAGTGACTATGTCAGGTTAGCCAGAGAAGTGGATCAATGGAGGAGGAAACCAAGCTGGGAAGCATGGGTACCGGGATGATTGGATAGAGGGTCCCTCGGTTTGAGGGTGGTATCGAGGCAGGTCAAGTAGCTCAGGTTGAATAGTAGCTTAGGCGAAATATATCAAATTAGGGGCAATTTGCCAAAGTTGCGATTAGTACTTAGGTAGAAATAGACATGGTGATGCCGGATTTCATATGGAATACATTATACCTTAGCATGAATATTGTGTACAGGATGAAGTGTATGCCTCGTCAATGCAAATTTTATGATGTGTTGTGCTTGCATATTTAGTAATTGTATTCGACCCATGTTAGAGCTACTACGTGATTGTGTTGGGTTGAGGTTGGCTGCTATGCCTGTGTAAGTGCTAGGTAGATGGGTTGAAAGGGGAGAGGGTGCGGGGAGTGCGTCCATACACACTCACGCACCCTCACCTGCGAGTGGAAGCGTGCACGAGGACCTTTCCTAGTTGCATACACAAGGTGGAGTGGCCTGGTGGTATGCCACCCTTGCAAGAGTTAGAGGGCTACATGAGAGAGGAGTGGAAAAGAACTCACTTTATTAAGAAAAGTCGTGTACAAGATAAGAAGGTTAGACTAGACTAGACTCCCTCTACTTCTTTGTGCTTCCCATTTATGCTTTAACTCTAAGTGTCCTCTCTAGCAAAGTACCTCTAGAACCTTCTACCATGGATTCTTCCATGTAGGTGACCTTGCTTAGTTGGACAAGCTAGCACACTCTCACGCACACATCACGCTCTAGAATATTCTACTACACAATCCACTAACTCTCACGGAACTTCTAGAAATTCCACAATCACTTTGGCACTCTACGTAATCTTACGTAGTTTTGGGAACCCTCATGATTCAATGTTCTACTTCCTGGACTCCAACCGAAATTTTCGTCACTGGACCTGTCCTTGTCACTCTGTGACATCAAAAACTCATTAAAAACTCCCAAAACTCATAACTTTCTCAATACTTGTCCAAATGACTTGAAATAAAAAGCAAAGTTCTTCTAAAACTACACTCTATGCACATAAAATGCTAAAATACAAAATACACTTTTATATTCTTACATGGGTTGGTTGAAAGGAGAGCTTTAAAGCGTTACTTAAATTGTTCGTTCCGAGAGATCTGGTGAGTGTCCCAGAAAAAACTTTGGAAAACACCAATAGAGACGAATTTGCTTAATTTTTAAGTGCCTGCTTTAAGTTTGTTGCATCTTGTTTTTAACCTATCAGGTACATAAAATGTTGAAAGCAGTTTTGAACAATTACGTAAACTATTGCTTTTGCGCACGTCTTTACTCCCGTGGCCTAATGGATAAGGCATCTGACTTCTACTCAGCAACTGAATGGTTGCACTACCAAAAATCTATGTGGCGATCAGAGGATTGTGGGTTCGAGTCCCACCGGGGGTGTTCCGCGTCGTGCGACTTCCTTTTGTGCGCCTTTTTGTGGCAATCCCCTAGTTGCCCTGGGGGCAATCGGGGGTATCATATGAACATGTGACGGGTGACCATGGTCTCGAACACTTTAATACGTGCACTTCAACTCGCCCCTCAACTCTCTCTTTGCTAGAGCGAGCACCCTAGTAAAAGCTACGTGTTAAGGTAAGTTTTCAACTCAGAAACAACGTCTCCGGTAGTCTGAGAGTAATCATGCATCTCCCTCACCGATCCTGCAGTAACATCTCTTAGTGAGCCTACAGCAAGATGAGCTCTCGGGGTCTTTTCTCTTTGTGTACCGCATCTATGGCATAGCTTGCTTGCTAGTCATGAGGACCTCTGAGCTGTACCGCCGGGTCACATGCGCACGACTTTTCTTCGCTGTTGGGTGCCTCTGAACCAGTTGAATTATTAAACTGTCATTAGTGGTTGTCTTTAAGGGCGCAACAATGGTCAGAGACGCTGGCCAGTCAGCATTCTCCCAAGAGGGAATAACGACCCGGCCAAAACGAGCGTCGGCCTCTGTTCCCGTCCTCGAGAGACAGGACGTGCCGGTCAAGTTGAAGAGAGCTGGTCCCTCCCTGCCGGAAGGTCAGTCCAAGGGCAAGAGAAAATCGAACGGGAAGCAGAACAAGGCCTCGAGAAAGGGTGGGAAGAAGGCAGGGAGGACTGGGAATGAAGGCGAAGATGCTGCTCGCGACATGGTCCACATCATCGCAGCGAACCGGAATACGGACCAGCCGGAGGACTTGCCCGGCCAGCCTGTGCTCCTCTCGAAGATACACAAAGCCGGGCAGATCCAGGTTTCTAAAGCTCTCCCCCGCCTTTGGCCTCTGGCTCGTGGCGTTCTCCTCTTGGGGGCTTGGAAATTATCAGCCATGGTCGTTGCAGTGCTCTCAACGCTTTCTTCAAACCGCACATCTTTAAATCCTCAATGTCTTTGCTGGAAGACGTCTAGGCCTTGATAGTCAGCCCCCCTTCAGTCTAATCCATCTGGAGCAATAGTGGGCAGAAAAGAATGTCAAATTTTTATTTCCCCCCCAAAACCCCCCCCCACCCCCCCC
>WELA01012282.1:358164-368984 GCA_009602735.1 Mesotaenium endlicherianum
CCTCTCCCCCTCCTCCCCTCCTGGAGGCTTCTGCGTGCTCCCCCCCTTTAGCCCTGCCCCGGTGCTCGTCAGCCCTACCCACCCAACAATCACCCTTGCCCATTTGCCCGTGGATGTGGGGTTTTACTGGGCCCTAAAGACTGTGTGGACCTCAAAGCTGATGACTCAAGGTGATCATTTGGATCTTCAGCCGTCGTCGATTGTATCAGTCGTTGGTCTGCTGGGAGGAGTACGCGCAGCTTTGTGGCCCCAGATGTGTCGGGCGGGGCTTTTCTGCTGTGGGGTTAGGGTGTGTGGCAGCTGCTGCAGGCCCTGCTGCAGTGAATGATTGGACCTCTCCCCCTCCCCCCCTCTCTCTCTCTCTCTCTCCCTGTCTCTCTCTCCTTGCCCCGGAGGCGCAGGACCTGTCCCACGTGATGGCCAGGACCAAGGTGGAGATTCTGGGGGCTGGCAGCACCAAGGTGGAGGTGCAGGAGAAGGCGGCAGGTGGACCTACTCGCCGCGCTTCTCTGTTTGTTGGGGGCCCTGATTGCCTTCCCTTTCTTGCAACATTGTGATCCTTTTGTGGGCTGTCGGCTGAATCGACATGCTCATGTCCTCGCTGGACGCCGCAGGCATGGGCTGGTCCATGTCTGGCTAGCGGGCAAAGTCCCTTTGCCTGTTCAGTCCCTACATAGATGTATGAATGTACTTATATGTACGTGTAAATCACTTGGAGGTTATGGCTTTATGCATCAATGCAAGGTGCAGTAATACTATATAAACATGTATGTAATATATATATATATATGTTAACACATGTACATGCACCCATGCAGATAGATAACATTTATATATAGATGTCGATGTTAGATGTTGAACACAGATGTACATCTATGGAGATACATATGACGTCCTTCCACACACACACACACACACACACACACACACACACATACACATGCACACACATGTTTGTTTGCTTGTTCTTTTTTCTGGACGTGGTGTGCAGTGCAAGCAACACTGCTTCGGGAGAAGTCGTTGCTTGCGCTCTCCAAGCTGGAGCCCGGCAGCACGGGCACTGCCATCAAGTACGGTTGGCCCCATCCTCTCATTGCTCTTGCTTGCGGCATACTGGGTTGCTTTCACCTTTTGTGGCCATGACTTGTCCCGCTGGCAGCGCTCAGCATCTGGCCACGATTTGTTCCGCTGGCAGCGCTTGGCGTTAGGCCACGATGTGGTCTGCTGGCAGCGCTCGGCTTCTCGTCCAGCTTTTGATCAAACGGGTTGGAAGGAGTTGCGTGCAAGGCAGCCTTCTGCCCGTGCCATTGACGGGAGCAGCGGGGGAGTGCTCGGACTGGCTTATGACGTCCTTCAGCCCCCATGTGGCTGCAACCCTAAAGAGTCGCCTGCCGGAGCCACGAGGGCGCTGCGCCGCAGAGAGCGTCTCGTGTGTCCTGACCCGCGTGAGCTTGTGTTGGAGGACGGGGGGGAGGGGGTAATGTGTGTTAGCCCCATATATATGCATGCATGTATGCATCTTGGAGGGAGGGAGGGAGGGAGGAAGGGAGGGAGGGAGGGAGGGGGGAAGAGATGTATTATACATAGATGAATACGTACGTATGTATCTGTAAAGACGTATGTGCACACATATACATGCATGTGTATGAGTGTGTATCCAATATCAGTGGAACTGAGCTCACACTGCAGGGTGGAGGAGGTAAAGGAGGAGGACCTGTCGGGCTCTGCAGGCGGCGGCGCGTCCGAGAGGTCGCCAGGTGGCCGCTCTCGACCCTCCTCCCGCTCGTCCCCTCCAAACGCCCAGCACAGGCCTTGGCTGCCGGCTCCTCTCCTTCTCGGCCCCACAAAATTCTCCTCCTGGTGGCTGAAGCCCCGGGCGCTTTTAAACCTCCGATTCAAAAATGTCGAGCATTGGAGCATGGGAATATGGGAGCTTGGGAGCGTGGGTGCAACCGAGGGCTCCCCGCTTCTTTGTCTGCGGAAAACCCTGCGGCTCCTTCTTTGCGCCCTCCTCTCCTCACCACTGGCCCCCACCCTCGCGCCACCGCATGCTCCGCAGCCCTCTTTCCCGCTTTACTTCTCTCAGTCACACCACGGCGCCCTTGCAATATGCCAGGGCCTGCCTGCCTGCCTGCCTGCCTGTGCCTGTGGCCTGCCTGCCTGACTACCTGCCTGGTTGGCCTCCGGCACGAGTTGAACCTTCTAACCGGTGGCCGTACGACACGTGCCTGGCTGCGTCGATTGTGCCGTGCTAACGTTCTTGTTGACTTGTCATGAAACAGCTACCCCCTGCGAGGCACTTTCATTTCAAATGCCTGATTATCCCTCCCATTTTTGACTGATTTCTCTCTACGACTCTTTGCAGCAACAGAGGCAGGCAAGGGGCCGCCCGGGTGGGCGGCGGTCAAGGGCCAGGCGGCAACCCCGTCTGACAGGGAGGCCAGCGACAGCCTGACAGCTGGCAGGAAGGTCCTGGCCCAGGTGGGCAGCCCCGGTAAGGGCGGCAAGAAGTCGGCAGCAGTCCAGCAGAAGGACAAGGAGGAGGCCCAGGAGGGTGGTGCTCAGGGTGAGTCATCCCGTGCTAGCTTGCTGCCACCTGGCACTCAGGGGTCTGATCTTGGTGATGGGTTTCTACGCCAGCTTGAGCATAGGATGGGTACAGGCAGCTGTTTGGCTGCCATCTCAACGTGCTCGCTTTTGGGTTGGCTTCCTGGAGTGGGCTGTGTTTCGCTCTGTGGCAATCGTTCCACAGTCAGCGCTGGCTAACCGAGCTGGATCTTCATCGCTGCTCATACATATGTATAGCCACAAAATGTGCACGTGCACAAACGCACGCACGCTCACGAGCAGCGTTGCATGGATTCTGCGCGTGGGTGCATGTGCCTGTGGGATCAGGGCATGCGCGTGCGTATGTGTCGGTGTGCGATGTATGTGTGCGTGCGGCGTGCGTGCGCGCATGCGGGCGGGCGTGCGTGTGGGCGTGCGATGCTGTATGCTTTCGCGACGCTGTCATAGATATGTCTCATTGTAACACCCGCCGTCCCCTCTCCCTAAACCTGCCGTCCTGCCCGACCTGCCAGCAGCAGCAGCAGGGGGCAACGAGCTGCAGAGCAAGCGCACGCTAGGCGGCCAGCAGGCAAAGCCCCTGCCGGTCGCCGGCGCCGGCGGCGCCGAGCAGGACCCCCTGGGCGGCGGCGCCGCAGCTGCGGCGGCGGAGCAGACGGGCTACAACGCCAAGCGCAACGAGTTCGACCCCGAGTACGACAACGACGCGGAGTCCCCGCTGGCGGAGATGGAGTTCAAGGACTCGGACTCGCCGGCCGACCGTGAGCTCAAAGTGCGCATGCTGCACATCTACCTCGCCAGGTGCGTGGTGGGGCAGGGGGTGCGGGCGGGCGGGCCGGTGGCTGTATTGCCCCTCGCCTGCCGCCGTGCGCGTCTCTCGCTGCTTTGCCCCCCCCTCTCTCTCTCTCTCTCTCCCCTCCTCTCTCACTGCTGCGGTTCATCCCTCTTCTTGCCTGGGCCTGCTCATTCTGCCATCTCCCCGTCTCTTGACACGCCTCATCCCCGCAGTCCTTGCTCGTTGTGCTCTGCCCTGAACGTGTTTTGCAAGTGCTCATCGATGGCAGCTCATACATCTAGGTTGTGGTGGCTTGTATGTAGTGCTGCCATTTCTTTGTTGTCCGCCTGTAGCTAGATTCATCTAGCTCTCTTGCAACCTCTTTGCTTGGCCTCGCCCCCGGCCCAGGCCCGGAGCAAGGGGGGAAGTGGGGCCGGAGAGAAAAAGCCTCATGACCTAGGCAGCCTCTGGGGCTCCCTTCATACATGCAGGGCTCTGCTGGGCTCGTGCCTCAAGGCGGGGAGAGCAAGCGCGAAATGGGGGCAGCCTCAGGAGGTCGGGCTCACTCCTCTGGGGAGGTGCGGCGGGCGGCGGGCGGCGGGCGGCGGGGCGCAGGCTGGAGGAGCGCAAGCGGCGCAAGGAGTTCATCCTGGAGCGCGGCCTGCTCAACATGAAGAAGCAGCAGGCGCTGGAGCGGCAGCGCAGCCGCGAGGAGCGCGAGCTGTACCACCGCGGGCGCGTGTTTGCGCGCTACCTGTCGCCGCGCGACCACGAGGCGCTGCTCGCCGGCCTCAACGCCGAGCGCAAGATCCGGCGCCGCATCGAGGAGCTCCAGGTGAGGGCTGGGGCCGCGCCGCAGACTGGCAGGGCCCTGGGTTGAGCTTTCGATTCAGGTGGGGGGTTCAGGGTTTTGAGGCTACAGTTACTGGCCGAGTGCAAGAACAGTCGCTGCAGCGAGGTGTTCCGGGTGGGGTTGGTGTTGCAGACTGGCTGGGTCTGCATCTAGGTCAGGGTGATTGGGGTGAGACTTGGGGTTTAGATTAGGGCCGAGCGAAAGATCGGCCGCCCCATTGAGGAGCTTCGGGTAGGGTTTTAGGCTGGTAGGGTTTAAATTTGGGGTTTCCTGTTGAGGGCTCAGGAGTCAAGGTTAAGTCCGAGTGCGAGATTCGCCGCTGGATGAAGGAGCTCTAGGTAGGTTTTGTAGACTGGCAGAGCCCAGGTTTGTGGGGGTTGGTTTCAAGTTGTCAACCTCCCTCCGCCCTTGCGCCCCTCGGCCACCAACCTGTCGCGTGTTGAGGTCCCATTGCGGGTCTCGGTCCCTGTCTTCTCTCGACGTGAGACCTTTTCTCTCTTCTCTGCGCGGAAGGACTCGGCCCTGGCCTCGTTTGGCAGTGCCAGGTGGTACGTGCTGGAGAAGATCACAGCTGGGCTGCTGCTTGTGCGATGCCCTTGTCTTGTACTAGGCACTGAGCTTCCCCGGACCGCTGGCAGTCAGCGCTTTTAAGCACGTGCCAGCAGCCGGAGCCGGAGCTGCTGCCTTCAGCTTGCCAGTGTGTGTGGCTTTCGGCATACATCTTGCCCTGCCCTGCCCTGCCCTTGCCAGGTGGCGGCATTGAGGCTTCAGGCAGCGGCGCTTGCATGCAGAGGGCTCTTGAGGAGTGGAAGGTCCGAGTTGGGAAATCTCCGGATACACGTGCGGTGTGTGGTGTGCTCGGAAGGAGTCGTTGCCACCTGGAGCGTGCCGGAGGCACGGGGGACGCTCACAGGGGGTGCAGCATACGGTTGCTGTGATGTTCTGTGGTAGGGGCTGTGTATTTCTGCCTCCCAGATCCAGCTGGCAGGAGAGAGACGGGCGACGGGTCGCCAGATGGATGTGTCTTCGCTACCGAGGGTCAAGCCGTCAGCCCTTAATTTGAAAGGCGGCACACACCCTTGAAAGTTTCAATTTTGTCCCTAGCCCAAACCTCAAAAACCTCAACAACGGATTTTCCTTTAAGATTCAGCCTTCAACCCTAGCCCCGATTCAAATGCCCGGGATCCTTGACCGTGAACCTCACACCTGAAAACGGAAACTCGCAGTTCTCAACCCTCAACCCTGGCCCCCGCCCAGATTTCACTACCCCCAAAAGTGAGGCCCTGCCTGGGAACAGACCCCTCCAATTCCTGCCGCCTGTCGCCGAGCGCAGGAGTACCGTCGGGCGGGGTGCCGCACGCTGGAGGAGGCGCGGCTGTACGACGCGGACAAGCAGCGCCGCGACGACCTCGGCCTCCTCAAGAAGCAGCCCCGCGAGGGCGGCGGCGCCACCAGCGTGGGGGGAGGAGGTGGGGGCGGGGGCAAGATGAACCAGCGCTCCAACCGGTACCAGGCGAGGGAGCGGGGGGACGCCGAAGGCCCCGGCCCCGGGCCAGGCTCCGTCCAGCGAGTGCGTGCCGGGGGCGGTGGCGGTGGTAGTGGCGGCGCCGGAGGGGCCGGCGCGGACGGCGCCGCCTTGAAGAAGGAGACGGCAGCGGCGCTGGACGTCTCGGGGCACCTTGGGGCTGACCTGCTGTCCTCTCGGGTACGCACGCTTGCTCAGCAGCGAGCTTGCTGGGTTCTCTTTCCACCTGTGTATCCGTTTGTAGTATTGCTGGGCGTAGGTTCGGGTTTGGCTGGGATGGAGGACTGGGCAGCGTCTCTTAGTGGGGAGGAGGAGGAGGAGGAGGCTTTTCCATGTGCTCTGGTCTTGTGTGCTTCTTTCTGCAGAGTGTGCGTGTGTGTGTGTGTTGTGTGTGTGTAACTCGTGTATGCCGATCTTCTGGACGACCACCTTTCCTGGGGGCTTCGAGGACTGGCGTCCTTCCATTCGCTCTCGGTGTTGTTGCAGGAGTTTGCAGCTCTGGGTGGTCAGTCCTCACTGCCACTCCCTTTCAAAAAACTCCTTCCTTGAGCGCCTGTTCCCTCCTCCCCCCGTTCACCGGAACGCGGTCCTCGTGATTCTCCACATCGCTCTGCCTCGTTCCCGGCCGGCACTCACGCCTCGCCTTGGCAATGTGGCCGTGGGGTCGGGGGGGGGGGGNCGGAACGCGGTCCTCGTGATTCTCCACATCGCTCTGCCTCGTTCCCGGCCGGCACTCACGCCTCGCCTTGGCAATGTGGCCGTGGGGGGGGGGGGGGGGGGATGGGATTGGTGGAGAGCAGGAGAGGGAGATGTGCTCCCAGCTGAGGCTGCTGCCGGTGCACTACCTGAAGATGAAGGAGGTCCTGGTCGCCGAGAGCACCCAGAAGGGCGCACTCGGCCGCGACCAGGCGCTGCGCTTCTTCAAAGTGGACCCCGCAAAAGTGGGCCACGTGTTTGACTTCCTCCTCTCCAAGGGGTGGATACAGGCATCGCCTACACAGGCGCAGACGCAGGGACCCGGGCCTGCAGGCAAGAGGGAAGGTAGAGACAGGGCCGCCCCTGTCGGGGGAGGAGTTGGGGGAGGAGGAGGTGGTTCGGGTACTAGCAAGAGCGGAAATGGGGCCGTTCATGGGGCCGGTGCTGGTGCCGGTGCTGGTGCCGGCGCTGGTGCCGGTGCTGATGTCAAAGCTGAGGTAGGAGCTAAAGGTGAGGGTAGAGTGAGTAGCAAGGGTGACGCACCCAAGGGAAAGAGTGCAGACCTAGAGCCCTGAGAAGGTGAGATAGGTAGAAGTGCCAAGTGGTGTGATGCATTGCTCTTTGTGAAAATTGGTAGCTAGTTAGTTGCATGTAGCGTGTGTACATATTCGTAATATGTTGTATTCCAAGAGCTTGGTGCTCTGAAGTTTTGAGGTCTTGTGGGCTTAAATGTACTCTGCTTGAAACCGCTCGACGGTGCGCATACTTGGGTCAACGTCGGTATGGCACCAGTGTCTACAAATGTTTTGTAGTGTTGCAAAATTAATGTCAAAACATGGAGGCACATGTCTTCTGGTGTGCTCGTTTGTTGAAGTACTCTATTCGCACTTACCCCTGAGACGTTTTCTCTCTTGAGGACACGCTAGCTCTGGTGTTATTCAGAATTGGATTGGGCGTAAGCATTCCAAGCTTCGGCAAATGCAATGTGATCCAGCATATGAGATTTATCTCAAGAAGTAGGAGCTGACCTTGTTGTGTTGGTGCAGCATACGCATGTGCATGGCGGCACATTTGCAACAGAATCTGGGCGGTTCCCATGCCACACGTAGATACGCCTTCACGATTTAACAAGTCCTAGCGCGTTACTTACCAGCCGTTCCCCACCAAACAGGAATACACAAAGCAAGTGCCATATAATAGCCACCTTGATCCCCTCCGCTTTAACGACTTGAGAATCTAAGAAAGAGCATGGGGGCCTGAGGATCTTTTCCTCCTTGCCAACCTTACTATGTGAAAGTTAGACTCCGATGCAGCTGTTTTGGGCGCCTGTGGGCCGCTTCACACAATGGCAAGTTGCAAAAATGGACGCCTACGAGCTAATAAATAATGACAACGTCATGAGAGCAAAGCTCGAAAGTATACCAATCAGGAATAATTTATGCTAAGTAAGCTTGTCAATTACGTCAGCACACCATCCCGACAGGATACTAGAATCAAGCAATCAGCACTCCACATCAGCCTTGCAGATTTGTGGGTCTAGTGGTACGTTAATTACTGTGAATCCATGCAAAGATGAAAACAGTGGTCGGTGTTAGCAGGAAACTGGTGATGCTTTGCGGACACAGCTCTGGCTGCCCCCCACAACTCTTACATGCTCAAGTATAAGCTATGGCCGCGGATTAATCTAGGGCTTTCAAATCACAAAAGAATAATGTTGCCTCCTTTTGATTTTTCTTGCAGGTGCATGTGACATAGCCAGCACATGCTCCTCTCACAAAGCCAAGAAGAAGGCAAGAGTTGCGAGTCAGTCGAAACTGTTTATCGTGTATTTGCTTCAGGAACCTTAAGCCGGGACTGACCACCACTAAATACTAATGTCAACACCAAAACTCCGCCCTCGAATTTGACCCACCACCATCAAGCTAGCTAGCTGTACGCGACATGTTCTCCTCTTTGTCAGTTATCAGAGTGGCACTTGTGCCTGTCTCAAGCTTGTGGGTCAAGAGAAAACTACGGGAAGACGTCGTGCCAGCCAATGAATATATATGTCTGCCCATCGAGGAAACAGGACAGACCCGAACATATATTCTGGCTGTGCTTCGTGCACTGCAGATGATCAAAGAAGGAGCTGGCCAAGGCCAGCAGGGCCTTCGCTTGAGCAGCTAGAGGGCAAGTGCGCGCCTCTGTACCCCCCGGCATACATAGCAGTGTACGAGGATTGATCCAAGTATACCACGCTCTGGGCCCCTTCAGGGCGTGCACGGTCTAGGAGACACCGCGCGGCCCTCGCCAGCCCATTCCCAAGTTCCTGCGCACACTTGCTGTTAATCGGGACCCCAACCTGGCGTGCGTCTACATCGCGCACGCAATCAAGCGCACAACTATATCACCCAACCTCCATCCTACTGTCCATGTACCCTAGTACCCTAGTTGCGTCCTGCTGCATCCCCAGTCCCCACCTCCTAGTACCTATCGGACATGGTGTCGGAGAAACCCGTGTCGGTGCGCGTGAGGTGGTTGTTGTGGTGCTGGCCCCCGCCGCCGCCGCCGGGCCCCCCGGCGCCGTGTCCCGAGTAGTCCGAAAACCCCGTGTCGGTGCGCGCAAACTGCTGTCCCCCGCCGCCCCGGTACTCTGTGAACCCCGTGTCGGAGCGCGCAAAGTCCTGGCCCCCGCCGCGGTACTCGGTGAAGCCGGTGTTGGAGCGCTGCAGCTGGCGGCGCGCCTCGATGAGCTTGAGCTGGTTGTCCATCTGGTCGAACACGGTGGTCTCGTGCGTCTTTTGCGCGCGGATGTAGTCGGTGCGCTCCAGCAGGAGGTAGAGGAACACAATGAGCGCCACCGAGATGGAGTAGGCGACGTTGAGCGTCTGCGGGAGCGCGCGCGTGCACGACGGGGGCAGAGAGAGAGAAAGAGAGGGAATTAGGTGGAGGCAGAGTGACAGGGAGAGACAGAGAGAGAGGGAGGACAGAGCAAGACGGAGGACAGAGTCAGAGTCAGAGCAAGACGGAGGACAGAGTCAGAGTCAACTGGAGACAGGGCCGCGTGGGCACGATGGCCCATCGACGCCTGCTAAGGTGGTACATGTGAACGCGGGTCAGTGCATGTCCGTCCTACAAGGAGCCCCCAGGAACACAAACCCCCAAAGAACCTTGCCATACGCACAAGCCCCTACCTTTCTGTGCACCTTAGCAGCTTGAGTGGCCCTGATTCTTTATTTTCCTCGCGGCCCGCGCTTTTTGTGCACGCACGAGTGAACACGAACAGACACGGCTGCAGTACACGCCCTCCGGAGATGCCCGAAGCACTTTGGTGCCCACCGTGCTGACACTTGTCGCTCCAGGAGGCTCCCTCTCAGTAAGCTGCCAGCCACACAGCCCTCTACTTCCACCTCACTTTCCCTCCCCCGGAGAGTAGAAAGAAAAAGAGAAGAGGCAGCTCGCTCTTGGTATACCACAGGGCACCCTGACTCCTCGCCCGCATGCCGAGCACGTGTGGAATATCCCATGCGCACGCATGCGTGCATGCATGCATGCAGCTGCGGTCAGGTCCCACAGCCTCCTTCAAGTCTCAACCTTTAACCTCAGGCTCGCTGATCCACTCGAAGCCGGCTCTCCAACTCCTCCCTACTTCCTTCTCCCTCTGTCCGCTTCTTTAAGACAACGCCCAGCGGCCCAAACAATACGAGCATCACTGACTGGGACTATTCCCCCCCCCCNNNCCCCCTCCTCCTCCTTTGGGGCCACCTGACCCGCCCCCTGAGTCCTTTCACCTCCTTGATCTTCTCCACCAATTTTTTTGACCCTCCCTCCTTTATCAATCCACACAGACAGACGATGCAGCGCACCGAAACTGCGTCCCAGCAAGCAGCAGCACCCCAGCAGGCCCTGCCCTCGTGCGGCGTGGCCTGCCCGTACCAGCTGCTGCCTGCAGCTGCAGGAGGGCACAACATGCAGAGGGAGGGGCGTCGGCGAGCTGCAGGTGTATGGTTTAAGAGGAGAGGTGTGGTGAGAGCGGAGGCAGAAGAAGAGCTGCGGGGAGTGGAAGGCAGGGCAGGGCAGGGCAGGGCAGGGCAGAGGAGGGCGGGAGAAGGAGGGGGAGAGGGAAGGAGACGAGAAAGAGGGAGGGGCCACGTTTGCAGCTAGCAGCACCCTGGGCCTGCACTAGACTGCAGGTCATGAACGTTAGTACCTTGACAACACAAGGGCACTCATTGCTCACTCCGAGAGGGGCGCGTACGTGAGCAGTAGCCAGGGTTACCCCCTGAGGCGGTGCTCCCATGCCAGAAAGTCAGTCAGTGATGACTCCGAGAAGCGCAAACACAAGAGAGAGAGAGAGAGAGAGAGAGAGAGAGAGAGAGAGAGAGAGAGAGAGAGAGAGAGAGAGAGAGAGAGAGAGAGAGAGAGAG
>WELA01012282.1:386935-398876 GCA_009602735.1 Mesotaenium endlicherianum
GGGGGAGGGGGAGGAGGGGGAGGGGGAGGGGCCAAGGGCGTACGCTCGAAGCGGCGCATGTTGGCGGGCCAGCCGAAGCGCTCGTGGAGCCCGTCTCCAATGGCAGCTGGCGCCGTCCCCATTGCACAGAGACAGACGGACATTCAGACGGACAGACGGACAGGCAGACAGACAAACAGACAGAGAGACGCGCAGAGACGGCTGGGCGAGGGCGCTTGCACTGGGTGTGCTGCCTACAGCTCAGTAGAGCCCATGAGACTCCGACTAGCGTCCCTTCTCGGACTAGCGTCCCTTCCCGGACTAGCGTCCCTTCCCCGACTAGCGTCCCTTCCCCGACTAGCGTCCCTTCCCCGACTAGCGTCCCTTCCCCGACTAGCGTTCTTTCCCGGACTAACGTCCCTTCTCGGACTAACGTCGCTTCTCGGACTAGCGCCGCGCGCACGAGGCTCTGAGTTCTTGAAGTGCTACTGCCGATCACTGCCGACGACTTCCTTTCGGCAACAATGCTATGGAGCTTGCCCAGCAAAGTGAGGGGTGGCCATACAGTGAGGCCGTGCTCTTGAACCTTACACCCTTCAGCCTAGAACCAAACCCGGGGAAGACCAAACGCCCGCCAGCAATGTAGAGGAAGGAGGAGGAGAAGCGCACCGAGGGCTTCAGAAGCAGAGGCAGAGGGGGTCGCAAATCACACACGAACACGAGGCTCGCTGTTGCACATTAGAAGCCAGTCGGGAGCAACCAGCTGGCGCAAGAGAGGGTGGCAGGCAAGAGTAGAGTGTCGAGAAGAGTGGGATGGGAAGAGGCTCAGGTCAGCAGTTGTGATCCCCCTCTCCTCGCTTCTTGTGTTCCGCCCCACCCCCTCCCCCTCCAGCGTCCCCCCCCAACTGCCCCCCTCCCCCTGCCACCCTCCCTGCCCTTCTCTCTTGCAGGCAAGAGGGCCCAGGGGAGGCAACACACGCCTACATTCATCCAGAGGTAGAGGGGGAGAGAGAGAGAGGGGGGGGGGGGAAAGGCAGAGTGGGAAAGAAATGCGGCGTGTGACTGTCTCAGAATGCAAGCCCATGGGACCCCAAAGAGGCCCACAAGGCCTCAAAGAGGCTCTCTATGTGTTGCCGCCGTTTGTCCGGATCTGTCCAAAAGAGAGCGCCCGAGGCCCCGTGTGCAAGTTGGTAGAAGCACAGGCGCGCAGAGGAGCCTGCAGGGGGGGCACGGAACCCTAAATCCTCGACATCTGCCATACCAGGTGGCTTGTGCTCGGAGAAACCCTAGATCCACCCGGCCCTCCAGAGTTGCCCCCTGGCCCGGCGGCCTGCAGCTGACGCAGACCCAAACTTCTCATCTCGCATTTCTTTCCCCGTGAGTCCAACACTCCGCAGCACGCCGAGGAGGAGACGCTGAGCGGCAGGGAGCAGGGGGAGGAGGAGGGGGAAGGGGAGGAGGGGAGGAGGGGAGGAGGGGGGGAAGAGATGAGACCTGCAGCATCGGCCGAGGTGTACTTGTGCTTGCTCATCTTCACGCACACGCGGTCGCATGTCACGCGGAACGTGACACGCGGCATCTCCTGCGCGCTCGCACAGCTGCACGCACCGACGGGGGCCTCGACCGAGGCGGGCCGGTCGTCCCCTCCTGCACGAGCCTCCCCCTCCTGGGCTTGGGAGGCGGGCGGCAGCTGCTGACCTGGCGCCGACGAGCTGGCGCGCTGCCAGCGCCGGTGCAGCTCTAGGGCTGGCCTCCAATCCACCTGCTTGCGTACATACCCCCCCTCCCCCCCTTTCCCCCAGGACCGTAAGGAGAGAGCTCAGACTAAACCAGGCAGCGGTTGCGTCAGGTCGAGAGTCTCCTTGGCTTACGCAAATGCACGCATGCATGCATGCACGCGCGGTGCGCCACGTATACGGCCGTACTGCGTGTGAGACAGCCCCTCTTGCCGGGCGGAAGTAAGAGTGCAGGCTAGGGGCAGAGCATGAGCAGCTCGGTCGGGCCCAGCTCCTCCTCCACTGGCTGGCTGCCTGTCTGGGCTATCTGCCTGACAGCAAGCACACCTGTGACTGGAGTGCTTGGAGCCTCTGGATAGGGAATGATGGCTCAGGACTCCAGGGCTCAGGGGGCCCTGGGGGCTCAGGGGGGTCATGCTTTGGGGTTTTGGTTGTAAGAGGTTTTGTTGAGTGCCGAGCCCCGAGCCAAGACTGAGATTGCATAAGACAGAGACTTGGCAGGACTGAGTCTCCCTCCCCCTCCCCTCCCCCTCCCCCTCCCGCTCCCCCTGGCACCTCCGCCTCCACCTCCGCATTTACCTCCTCCTCTAAATCTGCTGTGGCTGAAGAGCAGCGCACGTGCCGTAGGAAAGTGGGGGGCTGGCCCTTTGCCCCCCAAGAGCAATGAAGCCCGAAAGCCCCCACGCCCACACCCTGCGTTGAGCCGGCCACATGCTACTAATATACATATACACAAAGACATATACACATACATCTGTACATATACACATATATACACACACAGACATATGCTCCTCCAAACGGAGGGCCGCCATACCTGGTCTGCAAGGGCCTTGAAGTGCGCAATCCCTGCCTCCCTTTCCACGGGTATGTCCTGCGTATCCCTCCCCACCCCAAACCCGGCCCACATGGCCAACATACAGCTTGAGACAGCAGGCGGGCGGGCAGGCGGGCGTGCGGGCGGCTGAAGAGCGGGGCGTCACAGCCCTTCTGGCAGCTGGCAGCTGTCAGCCTACAGACGGCGCACAGCACTAGCACTCCTAATAGGAGTGCCAAACGCAAGGATAGAAGCGCGTCTTCCAGCCATCACCACACTGAGCTCCAGGCCTGACAAAACCCTAAACCCGAGGCCTGACCCTAAACCTCAAAGCTGCACAAACCAGAGGTAGCTCTCCTCTTCCTGCTAGCCCCGCCTTCCCTCTAGCCCTGCCCTCCCCCCTCCCAAAAAAAATGAAATAAATCTTCTTTGGAGTGTGCTTTGACATGCTACATGACGTGCCAGATGGGGCACGTGCGGCCCGCCCCACTCTGGCAGCTGAGGCCGGCCGGCTGCTTCCCAGAGAGAGCCAGCTGACAATCCGGGGGCCAGCGAAGCGCCGGCACGTGGCGCGGTCACAGCGTCCAGCGGCCCAGAGAAGAGCGCACGGAGCCGGGCCGGAGTTTGCCGGCTCCTGCTGTTCTTCTTGCCAGGTGTCCCGCGATCGGAAAACACGCACACACGCACACACACGTGTGCGCGCGCACGCGCGCACGCGCCAGGCTGGCGGGGAAGACGTACCACACCTTCTGGTGGGCCACAAAGGCGTAGAGCGTGTCAAGGGAGCGCAGCCTCGCCACCTTCTGCAGCCAGAAGCCAGAGACATGCGCCCCATTTATACTGCGCGTCTCAGCTCTCTCAACCCTCAGCCTCAGCCTCAGGCCTCAGGCTCAAGCTCAGGCTCAGCCTCAAGCTAAAACTCTGGCAAAGGCCCATTCACACTGTGAGTCCCTGCTCTCAAGCCCTCTCAGCCCCAGAGCCAAACCCTTAGCAGAGCCCTGATCCCCCGATTATCAGAGGTCCCAAATTCTGGCGAAGCTTTCGAACCCCGTGTTTGGGTTCTACAAGTCCTGGACTGGGGTTTTAGACGTCCTGATCCTTTTGCGCCTCTTGGTTCCTATCTTCTTCTGAGTGGAAGGCCCTTGCCCTGCAGAAGATAGTCCGGCCTTGCAGCAAAGCAGCCCGGGATGGAGGAAGGCCAAACTTCTAGGGTTAGGGTTTGAGCTTTGGCTGCAAGGGCTTGTGGGTGCGCAGATAAGCCCCCAGCAAGAAAACATGCGACCTTCTGTTACATTGCAACCGCGGCCTCAGCTGCCTGGCGCCCGCACGCTTCGCAGCAGCCCCCTGCAGGTAGGCCTCTCTGTGCCAGCGCGCTCGCGTACATTCTTTACGTGGTTGTGTGTGAGTGCGTGTATGTGCGTCTATGCGCAGCGCGCGTGTGGGTGCCCTCATGTAGCTGGTCAGCATCAAGGGGTTGCATGAGAGTGGTGCCCTCGACGCAGTGATCCTGTGAGGGGGGTAAGGGAACGGCAGGCAAACTTGTTAGGCGGAGTTCACGTGGGCGGAATCGTTGTGTCTGTAGTGAAACCGCTTCTTCGTATAATATTAGCTCTTGGGAGCTTCTGCGGACGGAAAGAATTTGGGGGTGCTGATTGACTGAGGAAGTGGAGGCATGAATTTGCAGATGCATGATTAAACACGGTGCTGCCAGCTCACCCGAGGGTCAGCGTCAGTCTGGAAAAGAAGTCCTCCACGTATCTCCTCCTCGAGCACCCTCGCCCCCATCCGCTGCAGCTGAGCGCTCGCCCCAAGGACCTGAGTTAGAAGGGGCCCGGTGCGAGCTTTGCTCCAGGTGTGTCGACGAAACTCGTTAAGCACATCCACTAACATTTACCGCTCACACGTGTGCATGCATGTACAAGCATATACATAGTGCAGCTCGAGCAGGACTGCAGAGCTTTACCTCATCTCGAAGCGCCGATTCTAAACCTCCTGCGGTGGCCCCGTAGTATATTCTCATACTGACCAGCAAGCTCACTACTGGAAGAAATGTGAGGAAAACAACAGTAAGACACTCATGCTCTTAGCTGGAAGCCGGACAGAACCTGACCGAATCATTCTCGGTGATACTCACGACTACTCCTGATGAGGAATTAAGGGCACAGAAGCTTGAGCCTCAGAGGGCGTGACTCAGGGAGCCACAGGGAGCAAATGGCAGTGGTATTTCCAGTACTTTGATTTTCAAATTCACACTTCGTAATAATCGGGTTGCCGACACTAACTGACATTTACCGGCGACCATGTTGTTACCGAGGGGGGGGTACCTGGGGGTACCATTGATCCAGGGTCCAGCCCAACTATTTTTTCTCGTCGACCAAAACCAAAAAAAAACATCAGCCCAAGTTCCAAATTCCAAGTTTTGCATTACTTTTAATGAAGCCCGACCGTTCCGAGGTCCAGATGAAAGAAGGCCGACATCGAATCTTCCCGCGGCCAGAATCGTAATATGAGGCGGCTGGGATTAAGTAAAGGCCAATTATGGTTGACCTGGACAGAGGCGGTTGAGTGATATGGGTCTATGAGGTTATGATAGAAGAACAGAAGGCGCGTGGAGGTGAAATATAAGCCCAAGTTTATCCACATGAGTCCAGACTCCAGAGGCACCTGGTGTTCGGCAATGGGCACCTTTTCAGGTCAACATGAACATATGGGCAGCGGAAGATCATATCCAGACATCTGTTTTAGCTGGCTTGTTGATCGATTCTTGGCAGTTGAAGGTCGAGCTCCAGCCCACGGAGGTCCCAAATCCCGACTCCCGATTCCCCAGCAGGACACAGGATTCGACTTAAAGTTGAAATTTTGAAATCGTCCTTAGGATATCCGATATCATTATTCAGATGATTTGTTTTTACTTCTTTGTGTAAAGGGAAGACATGCAAACAGCATATCCGTGAGCTTCGTATAGGGAAATGCGTGACTTTGTGGAACATCCGCTCCCACATAATTCAAGGTTTCCATCCACAACAACAAATAAGTAACATATAATTTTACTCGAATCCTGGGGTCTGCTCCCCAGACAGGACTGCCCACTGCCCCACTGCCCATTGCCCACTGCCCAGTCCCCGACAGTCCCCGACCAAGCGGGGAACGAAGGTGGCGAGAAATGGTGGCAAATGGTACGTTCGAGGCAGTTTCAAGTAGGTGCGAGCAGGTGCGAGCCTCGAGGCAGTTCCAGGCTGTTCGAGGCATCGAGCTGCTTCGAATGATGACGCAACCCAAGACAACCCCAACGCAAACCAAAGAGTGCGTCCTCCCATTCACGAGTATATATGCAGCCCTTCTGGCTCGACGGATACTCATTGCTGACCATTCCTTTCTCAACTTCACAAATCACTTCCAATTTAATCAGTTGCTGAGAAGTTAGAGTTGTTCTAAAAAGAAATATGGCTTCTCTGGCGATATCTTCTTTTCTTAGTCTAGGAGTTTTTGCTCCTGCCTCAAACTTGTCTAAGCTGAATAGACGAAGCTCAAAGAGCCTACATTTCTCGTCTCAGGGAGTTAAATTACAGAGGGGGAGCCGTCTTGTTGTAAGGTCTTCCTCTCCGAGCAGCACGCTGGACTTGAATCAGATGATCCGCGAAGGCATCCAAAATGCCGAGTCGGCTTGTTCTGATCCCAACTCAGAGGAATGTGCGGTGGCCTGGGATGAAGTCGAAGAGCTGACCACGGCTGCCGCTGACAGGAGGCAAAGGGAAAAGGATTCTGCAAGTTCAGATCCTCTGGAGGCTTTCTGTGAAAGCAATCCCGAAGCAGATGAATGCCGTACCTACTCTGACTAGAGCTGAAGGGCAGCCTTATGTATACATTGGGCGCAGTGCCTTCGCCTCGGCTTAATGTATAGAGATTCACGTATGAAATGAACTTGACGATCAAGTGTACAGCCCCTTTACCTCGATATATACATATCTCGGAGGGAACTCATAATTGCTGCGAGTACCTGCTAGCTTACTCGCCTCTGCCCCTCTGGCTAGCTTTATATTGAGCAATTTTAATGTTACTATTTACTTCCGCATTAGGAGCTTTCATCAAGGTGTTTCAGTCGATAGGTGTTAGTTATCTGGCGCCTTTAGAGGCACAGCCTCGAGTGCTATTTTGCAGGTGTTGTCCTCCATGTATAGGTAAGAGGACATCATGTACATGACAAAGTTTTAAACAATCAAATCATCCTGATGACTTACTTCTTGGTCAAGTGTATGCTTGTAGACTCGTAGTAAGTTCAGTCGTCGCAGGTTGGCCATGTCACAAACTAGGCTACAGCCAAGCTTGCGGTAGATGATCTTGGTTGCTTCCATTTTCTTTGCCTCTGCCACTGAGTAGCTCTTGTTTTTTGGCCCATCCACAGTACATATCATATGTCGGAATTATACTGTACACCATGCACATTCAGCCTCAAGCGTGAACAAGACTACAAATTTACTAAAGAAGAAGAGTAGCTATGTATCAATTGCTCTTCATGTTGCAATATTGATGAGGTTGAAGATAACCTTTTCCCCACCAGGCTGCATCAGGAAACATGATGTACACCTGGTTGTCCCCCTGATGGCTTGCATGCTCATTGCTGCGGGGAATGACTTTATTTTCTCTGGTTATTATTAATAAATGTATATGGCCTTTATACAAGAGCCATCTGGACTAAAGAAAAAAAAAGATCTGAGGGAGCGCTGCAAAGCACCTCCTTACTCCAACTCTTTATACCTGGCAGGCTTGCGTACAATAGGGCAATCTGAAGTTTTGCAAGTCTTCATGCAGGCCCTCTACTTGTGAAGAAACTCCCACGCCTTCAGGAATACTGCAGGAGCAACGTAGCACAGCTATCTGCTAGTAGATAGATGCATACCGTAGACTTCACGTCAGTACAAGAATGCAAACTGCTGACTGAAGGTGACATCTGATTGTCGAGGTTCTTGCGCTGCTGTGATGATTCTGAGAAGCAAAGCTAGATAGACAGACATACACAATGAGAAGGGCAATGGAAGCTCAATAGACAGATGTATACAATGACAAAGGGAATGAAAATAGAGAATAGAGAGGAGGAAGAGTGGAGGGATGCACGCTTTCCCATGCTTGAGCAGATCATTGCAAACCTGGCCTAGGAGATGGCAGACATTTACGACCCTGCGGTATGCCTCATACTGGCTGCTGGCTGCTAGCTGATGCTTATTCCCTGAACTTACTGAACAGGTCGTATCCTCATTTGTAGACGAGAAATACATAAACCACTTGCCAAGCTTGCATACTGGTTGTGCAAGCTACTATACATCATACAACTCTCCCTGCTGTGTTATAGCCACTAATCGCACAGCTGACCAAGAGCAGGTTGCTTCACGTGCAGTTAACATCCGCTGCTGTACTGAAGGGGTACAAAAAGTGAGAAACAATGAGCAAAGATATATTCCAATAAGATAATACAAAGATATATCCTGGATAAGTTGATTGGGGATATGCACTACTCAAGACATGCAATTACTAATAACGTATCGAGGACGATGTGCCGTGTATATTTCCTGGTCCTTCATCTTTGCAGCAGCATAAGAATGATAAAGGAAAGTTTGAAGTTGCATGAAGTGAATTTCTTCAACACTGGAGGTGCATGACATATATACAGCTTGATGCAATAATACAAGGTCAGCATGAAAGAGATCGAGACTTGACCATTCTACTAATATGCCACTGCCCCTTCGGACTAAATTTCTTCCTGCACCATGCCTGTAAAAATCCTAGTTATTTTCACAATCACTGATTACAAATTCTAATGAATGTTTATTGAATTGCTTCCTTTCATGACTCACGCAGCAAATGTCATGAAAACTCAAAAAAAACATCATGAAAGCCTAAACAATCTGGACCTAAGTTGCACGCTTTCGAGCACCTAAAGCCTATAACAGGGCACACCATACATAAACAACAAAGATGGTAGCAGCCACAGAAGGTACCCTTAGCCTAGTTTTTCATCGTATGTAGAGCTTTATATATATATGGAAATGCTTATGGTGCTTTTAGAATGGTGGTTGTGAAGGGGAGCTTAAAAGCTTACCATACGACCTAATCCTCCGGCATGTTGTAGGCATCAAACGTGGCTCCTCTGAAGGTGCGCAGAATGCATTTGCAGTCATCGGCAACAATTTGCTGCATATTCTCCTTCATATAATTCATGGCAGCTTGCAAGGACTCACCACATCTTGCAGTACACAAACCAAAGACTGACGGAGGTCCTCAAGCTCGTAGCTGGCAAGTAGATGTCTGTCTGACCTAAAAGCAGAAAGATGCAACATAAGTCCAGGTACTTCATTTACGTGGCCTTTGCAAGTTCAAGGCTAGAGCAGGTTCACTGCGCTTCTTCTGCAGCTTGACGGTCTTAATCTTCATGAGACAAAGCGTTGAAGCAGCCTTCATCCAAGACATTTTTTACTTGGCGGTCACGCATACATCACTCTTAAACACTCAGTCTAACTTTTCTTCGAGCATGGAAATAGTAAGTATTAGTACCACTGAGGGGGATTGAGCAAATTAGGACGCCAGACAGCTATATCATACCTTATAATAGGCAACGTCTTAGCCCTCTTTGATTGATTGCCACATGATCCGTGAAAATGAGCGTGAGCACTCGCAATACTCTGAGCAAAGGATAGGCGCGTTTAAGCAATCAAGCATGCATGTGTTTCCTAACGTTATTGTCCAATATAGATATCCACTGCTTCCTCTATGTTCCTTAAATCAGATCTACCAAGCCTTACAAAGCTTCGCCATTAATTGCAGCAGACCTGCATCTTCAACGATCCTTACGATGAGAAGTACCTACTTTACGAAATACAATAAACTCAAAGCACCACGTTACTCGTAAGTTGTATCATGCAGCTTCAAATGACAAAAATGACTTGTGGCAAGCGGTCCTGTTTTGCCTGAAACGGACACCGGGCCTTCGTTTGCAAGGGCACCGGAATGGTCAAATTTGTCGAGAAGTGCGTCCATTAGTCTCTGTACAAAAATAAAATAAAGAACACTTCGTCTTTATTTGCACTAGCTTTCTTTTGCGACTTCATGCGGAAACTTGGTGTACACGCTCGAGAATAGAATACTTCTCGCAACGCAATGGATGGCTTGCATAAAGAAGACTGATTGATTGTAACATTTCTTGTCAGGAGCCTAATAATGGCTGTGCAATGATTACACGAGGCGAAAGTGGCATGCACTCGCTTAAAGTGAACAGTATTAACAGGTCCTGAGATCTATGACGTAACACCTTTTACATTCATATGCATACTCACTGAAGTTCTTAAATAGGACATCACGTTGAGCAGACACTTACGAGTCGTTTCCACATATATTTCGGAGGAGATTAAGCCCTTAGCAGAATTGCTGGATAAGTTCGCTTTGCTGCAATGCCCAAATTGCACAGCAGGACATATCATCGCCTTAATGCTTCCTTGTACAAGTAAATAGGTGCCACTTAGTGTCAAAGCCTTGACAAGCTGGGTGGCGGGCGTGCATCATGAATAGCCTCGATGGCGAAGAGCTCCAAGATTTATCAGCGGGGCCATCCAGTGAGCCTATGAGCTTAGCAGCCAGGCTCTTGGCTCGTGCAAACGAATATGCTGCCGACGGTGAGAGCCATGGGGCGGATGCCGAGCCCGACAAGATGGAATCGCTCGACTATGAAGCTGTCGAGAGCGATATCTACAGGAGCGAGCAGGTATGCTTGCAGAGAGAAGTTTCACTACAGACAAAAGCATCACTAGATCGCTGTCTCTTTACCAAATTATTGTCCCTTTCTTCATGGGGCCATTTTCCTCTCAAGCTGAACAATGCAACAACATGCAGGCTCCCCTTCACAGCGTTGACTTACAAGCCAAGACCAGTCACTATGCACACCTCCCATGGCTCGATGTTCCTCGGAGACTCTGGCCTTGCACATCAGCACCTCGCACCCCTGATGACGTCAGCACGTTATGTCACCAGCTGTCATGGCAGCTGCAGCGAGACGTGCTGAAAGACTTGATTTCTTCACAAACATTACTCTTCCCTGCACTCCAAGACTCGGCTCGAGGACAAATACGACCAAGTGGAAGATAAGTCAGAGACGAACCAGTCAGCTATGAGAGGAGTCCAAAAGGAGGCTGTGAGAGTTCCTGGCCTGGAGGCCCCCGCCTCTTTTGCATGTGCTTTTTCCCATCACCAGTCAAGGCTGCAGGCCACACGACAAGCCGTGAACTGGACCTGGTGCATGCTACTCGGCATGTGCAACCGAGCATGTGTGCCTCTACTGGTTGCCTGCGCTGTACTTGTAGCTCGCGGCCCGTTGACATCCCGGCTATAGCTACAGCTACAGTTAGAAGTACAGCGACAGCCAACAGCTACAGTTCCAGCTACAGCGACAGCGACAGCAGCTACACCTACAGCTACAGCTACAACGACAGCGACAGCGACCAGCGACACGACAGCCACAGCTACAGCGACAGCAACAGCTACAGCACAGATCATGCAAGTGGGGGGGCTTGCTTCACTTTATCTCTCATCTTCCTTTCTTTCTGTTTTTGGCAGGCGGAACGTGGAGCATTAGATGCCGCGATCTACGTCGCCCTCAAGTGGCTCCTGGCCCTGTTGCTGGGAATTGGTGAGCTTATTTCTCCTCTTCTCCCCCCCGTCCCTCGACCTCTGCTGAGCCTGTTGTAGCCCCACAACCGATTGAGCCCGGGAATCCTGCACTTGCTTGCTTAGATGACTATGGTGGATGTCTGACTGGCGGCCCCTTGAATTCTGATGCTGCTCTAATCCAGATGCCTTTGCTTGTGAGTGGGAGGAGGCAGATGTCGTCCCCCTGTTTACCAGAGTGGGATGATTTAATTATGATTTCTTGCAATTGCTGCTTTCTTTCGTGTGGCGTGTGAAGTGATGGCACTACAGCCCCCCCCCCCCCTTCCCCCCTCACCATCCAGAAGATAGGCCCTGGCAGATACTTGTTGCAATCATACCCCTGGCCCTCCCTTATTGAGAACACACACACGCGCACACATACGCACACACATGCACACAAACCCACGCACACACACATGCACACCAAACACCAGCACACACATGCGGAGCAAGAAGGAGTGGAGGGGGTCTCTGCCCGTGCTCCACGTTTGCATGTTGTGTGTGTGTGGCAGGGGGGGGGGGACGGGGGGTGCATGCATGGTTAGTATGCATTCACTTCTCATCAGTGCACGTGTCTCTGCCTGTTTTCCTTACACATTAAGCATCCCAATACCAACAGCACTCCCCCTTCCCCCCTTCCCCTCCTTACCCCCCATCCTCACTTCTCACCCTCTCCCTCCCCTTCCTACTTTCCTCCTCCTCCTTCCCCTCCCCACCC
>WELA01012282.1:422118-436966 GCA_009602735.1 Mesotaenium endlicherianum
CGGCAGCGGCGGCGGCGGCGGCGGCGAGGGCGAGCGCGCTAGGGCGCAGCGTGATGCCGCGGTAGTTCATGCCCACGGTGCGCAGGCGCGAGCCGCAGTGGAAGTGCTTCTTCTTCAGGTCCAGCCCCAGGGGCCCCAGGATCATTGCCTGTTGCTCACGCCCCACACACCCACAGCCAGAAGGGCAGCAACAGCCACACACACACCAATACCCACACGCGCGACCCCAGCCACGGCCACAGACACAGGCACAGGCACAGCCACACCCACACCCAGCAACACGCAGAGCCATAAGGTCAGGCACACGGTCAGGCACACTGGCATGCCGAGGCCGCATGCGCGCGGGGCGGGGGGGGAAGCGGAGCGTACGAATAGACAACACCATGGTTGCTGGGATCAACGGGCTCTGCACGCTCCGCACCTAGCCCTCAAATTTCACCCAGCCTGTTGCCGACCATGGCCTGACTGCCTGAAATGTGCACCGCGGTGCAGCTGATCAGGACAGAAGGCATGACAGAGTATGTGCATCGCAACTGCGGGCCTCGCAAGCGAGCAAGGGGGGCAGCGCTCTACTGAACTCGTCGCAAAGGAGGGGGCAAGAGACTCGATGGGTCTGAAGAGCCGTTGAGCGGGTCGTCACCTGCTGCTGCAGATTCTTGATGAAGGCTCCGCTGCCGGAGGGCGGGTGCGCCTCGGCCCAGCGGTGGTACGCGGCCAGGAGCACGCTGGCACTGAGCCAGACGCCGCTGGACCACTCCACGCTGTCCTCCAGGAAGCCCCCGTAGTGCAGCGCGCCCTTCACCACGTGCGGCCGCCCCTTCTTCTTCTCGTACTCGCCCTCCGCCAGCACGCGCAGGTTCTCCCACCGCTCCTCGTCCAGGAACCGCACGGGCGGGGCTGCCGGCGGCGTCAGGTGGCCAGAGGAGGAAGGGGCGGCGGCGGCGGCGCCTGCACCAGCCGCAGCACCGCCGCCAGGTGCCGCTGCCACGAGCTGCATGCTACTCTCGCTGTCAACATGATACTGCTGCTGCGGATGCTGCTGCTGCTGCTGTGGGTGCTGCAGGTACTGCGCCGTCTGCTGCAGCTGGTGCTGCTGCTGGAGAGGGGGGGGGAGCAACGACGGCGGCGGCGGCAGCCCTTGGCTGGGCCCAGTTTCGTGGCAGCTGGCGGCACCCTGCATGAACGGGGGCACTGCAGCTGCAGGTTGACCACCGTGAGGGGGGAAAGGGAAGTTATGAGCGTGCGCATTGGCAGCGGGCGGGTGCGTGCGCTGATAGTGATGGGCCGCCGCCGCTGTCCCAGAGTTGTTGTAGCTGTCACTGGGGGCCTCCTGAGGGGGAGCTGACGATGAGGGCTGGGACCACAGGGGGGAGCAGGCCGGCGCGCGCTCCTCCTCCCCAGGCATTTCCAAGTGCCCACTCTCCTGCTGCGACGATGGCTGTGGCGGCGGGAACTGCGGCTGCTGCTGCTCGCGGGCCTGGTGCGCGTGCGAGACAGGTGGGGCCTGGCCGGCAGGTGTGGCGGCGCCAGGTGGGGCAGCGTGGCCCGCAGCCGACCGCGTCTGGAGCCAATGGCACGTGGCTGGCCCGTCTTGAGAAGGAACTGCTCCCTGCCCAACGCTCGTCGGCATCAGCTGCTGCTGCTGGCGGCGCCGCTCGCCCTCGCCCTGCTCGCACGCGCCCAGGCTGTGGTTTTGGTGCTCCCGCAGCCCCACCGCTACGCCGGCAGGCTCGCTAATAGCCCCCCCCCCTTCCAACCGGCCCTCTTGCGCCGGCCAGAGGAGGTTCTGCGTGAGCATATTCTCAGGCTGCTGCTGCTGCTGCTGCTGCTGCTGCTGCCGGTGCTGCCTCCACGCCATGGCAGGTGCGGGCTCCCTCTCCCCTCCCCTTTCCCCATGCTGCTGCTGCAGCTGCTGCTGCTCGGTGTCGTCATCATCAGAGCTCTTCCTCCTGCATTGCTCGCTGCCTAGCGCAAGCTCGAGGCCCTCATCCTCCTCCTCCTGCTCCTCCTCCGCCTCGGCCAGGTCTTCGGTCCCCCGCTGATGCTCCTGCTTTTGCCCATGTCCCTGCCAGCCGGGGCCGGCACGCTCAAGGCCACCCCGAGCGTGCGGGGAACAAGGTCTGCAGGAGCCACCACTTGCGCCAACGCGGGGCTTCTTTGCCACAGGCGCCCACTGCAGCCACTGCTGCTGCTGCTGCTGCTGGAAATGGTGGTGGCTGAGCTGAGTAGAGCCATCGGCGCTTGCAGAGGAAGGAAATGCCGCTGCCGCTGTCATAGCTGCTGCCGATCTCTTGCTCCCTCCTGCCTTGGTGCTTCCCCGGCAGCCGCCACCGCCAGCACCGCTGCTCTCCTCTCTCTCGGGGGGGCGGCGGCCCTTTGCGTCCCTCCCACGAGCCAGGGGGGGCGCGGCCGCACTGTGGAGGAGCGATGACAGCCCAGGCCTTGCCAGCGCACCGGCACCTGCTGCCGCGGCAGGCGCTGCAGAAGTGCTGGCGGCACCGCCCTCTCTGGCGAAAGTAAGGCCGGCAAAGTGGCCCTGCTGGCCGGGGTAGCCGCCCCAGGGGCTGGCGCAGAGGGTGGGGCTGGTGCTGGGGCTCAGATCGGCCGCGCTGCCAACGGCCCGGGGGCTGCGGAACTCGGCTCCGTCAGGGCCGGCGCCGCCCCCGCACTTGGCCCCGGCGCCCGCCCCGGGGTTGGCGGCGCCGGCCCTGAAGAAGGGGAAGGGTGCGCCGCCGCCGCGCATGTATGACTCCAGCATGGCAGGCCAGTTGGCGGAGCCCTGGCGCTGCATGCCGGCGGCGGCGGCGGCGGCATGGAAGGTGGACCCGCACGAGAAGGGCGGGGCCACTGACTCAGCGGCCCCCCTGGCGCTGGTCCTGGGGGCCGACATCTTCTCGCCGCCCGAGGTCTGGGAGGCCGCCACCTGGAGCTGCGACTCCAAGGCTGTAAGCTCAGTGTCTCCTCCTCCTCCTCTATGATCGACGCTGGGGCTCGGGCAGGCGGCGCCGGCGCCCTTCTGCTGAGCGGCGGGGGGCATGCTGCTGCCACATGCCCCGCGCTCCTCGTGCCACCTGGACATCCCGCTGCCCGAGGTGGCGGCGGAGGGGGAGCACGCGCTGCGCGGGGGGTGGCAGTCGAAGAACTGGCGCTCGCGCAGCAGTGGCTTCAGACCAAGGGAGGCAGAGGCGGAGGCGGAGGAGCAACCCCCCCCGCCCCCCCCGCNGCGCCCTCCTGTTGCCACCACCGCTACCGCTGTGGCCGTGCCCGCTGCTGTGGTTGCTCGTTGTGTCACACCCACCGGCGGCGGCGGCGGCAGCGGCACTGCAGACGTCGGCCCGCTTAACGGCGGCGCTGCCGGCACCGCTGACAGGGCTCCCAAGAGAGGCGGGGCAAGCCGCGGGGGCGGGGCGGCAGAAGGTGGCGCTGGCGTGGCGGAGCGCGCGGCAGAAGAGGCCGGCGGAGGAGGAGGTCAGGGCGTCCAGGCTGACGTCCTTGCCCGCCCCCGCCACCCCCGCCGCCTCCGCCACCTTGCAAGCGGCCGCGGCCAGCAGCAGCTCCGTGCTGTCCGACGGGGGGCTGCAGTTCATGTCCAAGAAGCTCTTGTCGCCCCCGCCCCCGCCCCAGCCGCCGTTTCCGCTGCCACCGTTCCCTCCGCCGTTGCTGCCGTGGACGCCAATGCCCACGCCGCCACCACCGCCGTTGTCGACGTTGCCGTTGGTGTTGGCGTGGCTGTGGTTGCTGTTGCGATGGCTGGCGACGCAGCGTGCCTCGGCGCGCACCTTCTTCGTTGCCTTTGGTAGGGTGCCCTCCTGCTGCTGCTGCTGCTGCTGCTGCAGCATCGCCCCAAAGCTCTCCCTGTCACCGCAGTCGGCAGCCGCGGCGGCCGCCGCCGCCGCAGCGGCGCCAGGTGGCAGCGACAGCCGCTCCTCCAGGGCAGCGCACACCTTCCGCATGTCCACGGCACGAGCCCTGCTCTCCTCGCCCGGCAGCACCTGTCCGGGCGCTTCTACCGCCTCTGCTGCTGGCGCGCTATAAGTTGGGATACCGGCCCTCGCCCTGTCCCTTCCAAACTCCCCTGCCCCCCCCCTGCTCTCGTGGCCTGCTGCATCATCCGGAGAGGGGCGCAAGGCAGTCGCTGCTGCCTCATGTGCCGCCGGCTTGCCACCTGAAGTTGTTGCCACGTGTCCAACCGCAGCTGCTCTGCCCTGCTCCCTGCTGTGCGCCAGTTTAGCCGCCGCCCTATCATCGTCGCTCCCCCGCCACTCCTGCAGCTGGGCATCCATCTCCGGGTGGGATGGAGGGCCAGCCGCCGCCGCCGCCGTGGGGTGCATGCAGCTGGGCGCGCTCTCCACCACCGCTGCCGCTGCCTTCCTGGGCTTGCCCCCCGCGCTCTTGTCGAAGGAGTGGGCAGCAGCAGCAGCAGCAGCACCAGCAGCACTAGCAGCTGCCCTTGCAGCGCTGGCTTTGCCAGCGGCAGCCCCTCCCAGCAACGACACGCCCTCGGCCCCAGTCTCGGCGGGCGCAGAGGCGGCGTTCTCGCCAACGCCCTCAGTCACGCGACACACCTTCTTGGGGCCGCACTTGACAAAGAACACGCCCTCCTCCAGCGGCTGGCCCATTTCCGCCGGCGCCGCCACGACCCCATCAGCCGCCACGACGCACGCCGCCTCCCCCCTGCAGGTGGCGCCGTCTGGGGCGTCCAGCGCCCCGCATCTGGCCAGGTGGTCCAGCCTCTGCCGCTTCACCACGTGGCCTCCGCTGCCGCCGCCCGGGCTCCTAGCACCGCTGCCACCATTGCCTCCATCATCATCATCATTGTTGTTGGTGTTGTCGTCGTTGTCATCGTCTGCAGCCACGGCAACGCTGCTCTTCCTGGCAAGGGCCTCTTTGCTCCTCTGCTGCCCCCCCGCCTGAGAGGGCTGAAGCGCTGCGCTCGCGCTCTTGCTCCCCCGTAATGTGGCGGCCTCCTGGCCCGCCACCTGTCCAACGTCCCCCTCTGGCTCGTCCTCCCCTACGCTCCCCCGTGGCGCCGCATCTGCCCCCTCGCCAGAACGCCGGCTCTCACGCTCCACCCCCCGCCGCTGCTGAGCCCCCTCGCACGCACCCCCCCCGTCCTCCTCTCCGCCGCGCGCAGCAGCACCAGCAACAGCAGTCGCAGCATCATCTGGGCCCAGAGCGATGGAGCCCCCAGAATTTGCCTTTCTGACAACAGACGTCTGCCACCCGCTGTCGCCACCGCCGCCACCCCTGGCGTCCCCGCCCGCCTTGGAGGGACACCTGGCAAGCACTCCCGCGCACGCGTTCTCCAGAGAAGCTGCGGTCGGCGTCGCCGTGGCTGTCGCTCCCCCCCGCCCCCCCCGAGACGCCTCTGCAGCGCCTGCCTTGGCCTGCAGGCTCCCCCCAACGGCGCCTGCCCGCCCCCCCCGGTCTGCGTCCCACGTGGCGGTCTCTGCTGCGCCGGCGCTGGCTCCGTTCATGGCTGCTCTTGCCTTGAACTCGCGCACCTTCCTCTCTGCGCGGAGCAGCTTCAGGTGCAGATCTGCGGAGCCCGCCAGCAGGAGGAGCAGCAGCGGAGCCCCCAGGGAGGAGCAGGAGCAGGAGCAGGAGCAGGAGCAGGAGCAGGAGCTTCAGCAGGGGCACGCGAGGGGCAGAGTCGCCGCGTATTCAGTTCTACCCGTCGGCGCTGCAGGCCCATTGGTGGTGGTGGATGTGCGTGTGCGTGCGCACGTGTGTGTGTGTGTGTGTGTGTGTGTGTGTGTGTGTGTGTGTGTGATGTGGCCAGCAGTCAGCAAGGCCAGAGGGGAGCGCCAGCTCGTGCAGGTTGTGGCCCAGGCAGACTGACAACTGTAGGACACGGGACGTTTGCACGTGGGGCTGCAGCACTGGCCAGCAGTCGGCCTGCCAGCGGCGAGGACATTCCATCACTAAGGAAAAGGACGGACGGGTGCGCGCAGCGGGGCTAAGGTACGCACTGGGCCCACTTCTTGTGTGGCGTGCAGGAGCTAAGGGTGAGCGTGCAGTGCAGCCTCCTCGAGAAAGAACACTGTCCCAGCTCCTATATGGCAGACCGGACTACTAGCATCGTGCACTCGTGAGAGAGGCCGCAGAGATTAAGGGAAAAAGTGTGTGTGTATGCGTGCGTGCGTGCGTGTGTGTGTGTGTGCGCGTGTGTCTATGACAGGGAGAACTAAAGTGATTTTAAGCTCTAGAGTCAAAGTCGCAAGAAACATCAGATGAGAAGCGAACTGGGTGGCGTCTGCAGGGGGCCACTGCACGCGGCCAGGTCAGCAAGCACATCCCCACAGCCTAAGGTGCCTGGTCTGGGCGGCTCCAGGCTAGCGGCTGGCCCTTCGCTTGCCCCAAAGCAGCCGTCAGCAAGTGCTCTCGCCAGGGCTCCCTGAAGGCCAGTGGAGTCCGGCCCCAGGCAGCAGACGATGAGAGCAGCAGGAACAGCAGGAGGAGGGGACAGCAGAGAAGGAGGACGAGGAGGAGCAGGATCAGAAGCAGCAGGAGCAGGAGCAGGGGCAGGAGCTGGGGCGGAGGAGGAGGTAGAGGTGGAAGAGGAGGAGACGGTGAAGAAGGGAGAGGTGGAGGAGAAGGAAGAGCAGGAGCAGCAGGAGGAGGAGAGAGAGGAGGGAGAGGTGGAGGAGGAGGAGGAAGGGCAGGAACAGCAGCAGCAGGAGGAGAAAGAGGATGAGGGGGAGAAGCCGGCGGACCTTCGAGCTCCTCCTTGAGGAAGGCAATCTCACGAGCCTGCCGCCGATTGGTGGCCTTGAGCCACTCCACGTCATCCTTCTCGCCGTCCGACTCGGGGCCGGAGGAGGAGCCGCCACCGCCGCCTGTGTGCGTGCCCCTGGAGGCCCCCCCCCGAGGAGCCGTCCCGCTGCGACTCTTCCTCATGGCTCCAGCCTGTCAGGTGTCAGGGGGCAGCCTGCATGGCCGCACGCACGCACGCACGCACACACGTGTATAGGGTGTGACGGGTGTGGGTGGGTGGCTGTCCTTGTCCTTGTCCTTGGCTCTGCTCTCTAGTATGCTCCCATGCATGCAGTGGCCCATGTGATCATGTGACGCCCCATGTAAGGGCCCATGTGATGGAGGAAGTCACATCCTTGGGGTGAGTGACTAAGGCACTACCTCTGCGCCAGTGCGTGGACCCCACAACGATGACAGCTACAAGTACCGAGGGGGGGGGAAGTTGCCGACACATGAGTTGCCAACACAGGAGTTGCACTGCGCTTAACTGGGAGGGTGTCATACGCAGGGTTCTTAAGGTAGTCCAGGAGCTGCAGGAGATAGTTTGATACAAATCAGCACCACTAGATCATTTGGGCGGCCGAACAGATTGTTCTAGTGGAGAGCCCCCGCACACAGCGCCATCTTTGACTCTGATACTGAAGGATTGCTATACGGTGCGTGCACCCTTTTAAGTGACAGGTGAATACGCAGCGTTGGTTTCAAGGTGCCACACATGGTTGAACTTCCTCCCATTGTGCTGAGAACAAGTAGCTAACAAGTAGCACGCTCTGGGCTGTTGAAGGAGAAGGCTTCAGGATGAAATGAAGAGGCCTGAGGGAGCCCCTTTTTCCACTTCAAACACTCCGTGTTACAATTCGAAAGTTTCTTGTTTGCCCGAGCGCTGACGAACCTTGCCTTTTGATACAGCTAGCTCCAATTGGGTATGTTACTATTCCCGCTCAGCTGAAGTGATTCCCCCCGTTCTTTCCGTCACAGTAAGGAACAGTCTCTCGGCTCACTTGTGCCTACAAAGGAAAACAAGCTCCGAGCTCCCCTTGACAGGATATTCCGCTTAGAGCACACTTGGGGATGGGAAAAGCAGCTATAGGTTGAAATAATATATCTGCCAAACTCAATCAAAATTTTATCCCACGTGTGCAAAACCAGGTCAACTAAGACCGTACCTAAAAAAGAATAGTGTTCTCTGGCCAGCCAGCGAGTAATATGCTGGCGAAAGTAGCTACGCAAGTTTCCCCAACAACGGAACCAAAGGCTGCTGCTCTTAGCAATTTTTTTTGCGCGTCCTGAAGCAGATACTACTTCAAAGCCTTCCGATTGACTCGCAAAGTCGTCTCCATGCTCCTTGTCTACATGGTCATTGGGCCGAAGCTCCCCATAGACAGTGTATAGCATCGCTTAGGAGTGGGAATCACCATAGATATCCTAGAGGACATCAATAACATGCGACTCAAGTTGACGTCACCTGTGATGGTCGTGAAGGATTTCCTTTCACTACTCACTCCTCACTGCACTCCCTTTCCTCTAGGGGATCCGGCAGCGCAGTTGTCACGAGGCTCGGCTGAAGGGCACACCAGAGCTTGGCCATCATCCACCATCATCAGCTAGTGCGAAAACTCGCGAAAGCCAACGAGAGCAGTAGGTTGCCTTCCCCGAAGAAGGGTTGCAAAAAAATTGCACTGAAATGTTTGACCACAGTGGAGGTACTCACTCCATGCGACTTTGCTCAAGATCAGGGCATATATGGGCAGAAATGCCCATGAATGAGCCACCAGTACGATTATATTGGACGATATACAGCTATGTATCGAAATGAAATTGGAGGGAGCAGTTTATTCTTTCTGACTATAAGGACTCTGTCAGAACGCGAGCGATGTCAAAGCTGCTGGCCAGGAGTTCGCATTGTTTCGCAGACTCGAAGCCGGTCGTTGGGGAGTGGCTAGCTGCAGCAGAGTTGCAGGCCTGCCTAGGACGAGTGCCTCCATGCCGAGCGTGGCGGTGTGGGCATCGCGCCGATTAATGCTGTAGGAATTTCCTTTGGTATGGTCATTGGTCACCATCCATGCAATCGTCACTTGCAAGGCTTCGCATCCAAAGAAGTTGCCACGTGCTAGTTGTTCAAGACAAGTCCGTGCCGTATGCGACGAGGATATCGGCCGATACTCGCCGCGTATCACTTGTTAGCTCGGGGTTTCCTGCTTTAGCACGAAATGCACTTGCCTGTGAAGCTGCCCACCCATGCCCACCTACTTCAGATTCATTCCTGCTATGCGTCCCCGGCTCCCGCGTGCCGAATCGAGTCCCGACTCGGGAAACCAGAGCAGGCCCCAGGGGCCAAGACTCGAAATAAATTTTACACTTTTTCATATCTTGGATGTTTTGAAATCGTTCAAAAACAAATATTACCTCCACTCAAATCCCTTCCGTCGGGAGCGGATGTTGCACAAAATTACGCATTTCCTTTAAAAACTATATAACTTTTAAAACTCAAGAAAGTATAAAGAAAATTTCTAAGCATATAGTGTTGGATGTCCCAAAAATCATGGGCGTCAGGCCCAGGAAGTTTTCGAAATTACAATTTTTGGATCCTGGGGCCGGTCCAGACTGCAGAGTCCACTCGAGACCATGCACTCCAGACTTTCGAGTCCCGACTCCCGAGTCCCGACTCCCACCTCGTCACGCTGAAGATGTGTTCAGTATTATCAAGGCACTTGAAACATTCCGGGGAAGCTTCGTGACCACCAGGGCTTATGCAGTACTCGTCGTGCCTCCTACCGAATTGGGACCTCAAGGACACCTGTTTCGACAATCTGCCCTGATCTGCCCTGATTGACCGTAGGTTCGTCGTGGCGTAAAGGAAGCAAGTAGTACAAATTCGTATCCTCTGGTACCGTCCAAAAAAATATAACTATATTCTTAAAATCACGTTGACCGAACCCTTTGCCAAATCGGATGCCTTACGTCACGTTCGGTCGCGTTCGATCTCGACTGGTGCCGTTTGGTCCCGTTCCATGCTGTGCAACATTCCATTCCATTCCATTCGGCGTTCGTGCAAACCAGGTGCAACCTCAGTGCAACCTGGTGCATTTCAGTGCAAGCCAATGCCAAGTAGGTGCCAGATTGCCAGTAGGTTCCAATAGACCACCAGTGTACACAATGCACATCCGTCCGTTTTGCTCAGTTATGTTTCGCCTAAAGTAATTGGAGAGCGGGTTTTGCGGACGGCATGGTTCAGACTGTTCTCGACAACCATGGCGGGAATCCGATCGATGGGTGAAACGCTTAATTTAGGGTTCTCGCACTTCGAACGTTTCCATCCAGTTTCCTAGTAAGACGTCTAGGAAGTAAGTGACCAGGGTATGCCCAGCTTCTCCCTAAGCCGAATAACAGTTGAGTTGCATGGCAGGTCGCCTGGCAGCAGCGGTAGGTCTGATTGGAGGAGGCGCATCCCTTGTTTTGAAGCGTAAGGAAGGTGACCGGAAGGACGAAAAATCTAGAAATAAGAAAGGGAAAGAGAAGGGCAACGCTGTTAAGAGTTTACAGGACGCATTAGCTTCAGTACCTGTTCCTGTAGCTGCTCTATCAATTGCAGCAGCTGCCCTCTATCTTGGATATAACTTCATTAGAGGAAAAAACAAGGAGAATTTAACAGAGGATGGCTTTAAGCCTGCGGCCTCTGAGGAGATAGCGGCTGTCATAGATGAAGTCGAAAGCGAAAGTGAACAAATTTCTGGTGAGGGAGAAAAAGAAGATGAGGGTGAGGAGGTTGAAGAGGACTTCCATGATGGGGAAGATCCGGCAGAGGACCGGAGCGAAATTGCCCCTGAGGACAAGCGTGTTACCAACGAAAAAACCGCCAAGAATCACAGCAATGGCGAGGAGACAAATGCAGAGAGCCCTGGAGGCACAACTTCGTCGGTAGATGAGAGCAGTAAGCTGCCAGACAGGATCAGTGTACTGGCTCCTGCCGCAAACGCCATGCCAGATAAGGAAACAGAAACTCTTAGCAGAGACCCTCAGATTAGTTTGGCAGCTGCCTTGCCTATGATATCGAGACAAGAAGGGAGCGTGGATAATCTGGCAGATGTACCTGTAGGCTTACAGGTTGTGATGGATAAGGGCTCATTGGCAACTCAATCCACCGCTTTTCGGCCAGCTAGACCTGCATCCCCTATTATAGCTCCCGCTTCTTCGCCCCTCAACCCAGACCTCTCAGATACTCTTCATTCGCCCTATAATACAGCACCTAACTCCCCATTTCCTGCCTCACCCACCGCAGGTCATGCTTTTGACATTCATTCTGATGGCATTTCTCAAGACCTTGATTTAGATAGTGCACCAGGGGAAGGAGGTAGCGGAATTGTTCACAAGGGGGCTGGGACAAGCAGGGGGTTAGTTTCGTCTACTCCTCAAAATCATGGCTCGGCTGCACACGGCAGCAGTGCTCCTGAGGGAGACAAGGCAGGGGACGATAAGTTGGATGACTCATCTATGAGCCCAGAAGTGAAGGCACTGTTGATGAGGGCTAAGGCAGCATCTCAAAGGGTTAATCAGATGCATGCAAGCATCATGGAGATGGTTCAGGAAGAAAAGTAGGGGTATCGTGCCCCACCCTAAACATGCAATGAAATGGGGGCTAAAAATAATGTACAGCACCGGGCTCTCTAGTCAAATTGCAGATTCCTCTTGTGGGACCAGCTCAGAGCAGTGTACTGTGAGAAAAGCAGAGCTATATAGTTGTATACTGGAATGCCTTCTCTGGAGGTTTGTTTGATGTCTGGAGTTCCTTAGGTCGGGTCATAAGGCTCATGGCATAGGTGGAGCTTTCGAAGGTCTGACAGCAACTTTTCCTGATAGCAGGACTCATTGTTGACAAGTAGCTCTTACTGCCTGCCGAGCGAATAAACACTTCTTATGGTGCTGCACTGATCCTTGCTTCGGCAGCCCTGAACTGCAATGTCATTGTGTCAAGGATGCATGCATGAGATGTGCGCAGAGAGATACCCATGACGTTTTGTCGATCATTTTTTACACATGCTCTGCAATATCGTTCATGCTGCCAAATAAAAAGCTACATGCCTACACTGCCTATCAAGGCTACATCATTAAAATTAACTTGTCTTTTGTCAACGCAATAGGGAAGGCAGATTAAGAGCCATAATGATTTCTCTGAAGTGAAGTATCCACCCCAAGGGGGATGTTGGCAAAGACACCCATTCAGTGTACTAGCAAAAGTGTTCCAAACACTTGTTTGATACCAGCATAGCAACTTGTTGCTTGCTATTGGCAGAAGACTTTCAGGCATCATGAGCCTTTGCATACTCATTCTCAAGGACATCTTGAAGAGAGCTTACTCTCATATGCATAGTTGAATATGTAGTGCAAAAAGCTTCTGTTGTGTTAAGCGCAAGCAAGAAGCAAGTCTTGGTGAATCGTAAACAGGTCAAACCGTGTAACACGAATCACAGACGTTTTCTGAACCAATATGATCAATTTTAAACCAGTCCATGCTGGAAAAAGCTCTCAAAAAATAGACAAGTGCACACTCGTGAGCATGATCAGTTACAAGATCAAAGAACTCATCTATACGATAAATATCAGAATGTCTAAAAAGTAAACCTTGCTTCTAAGAGCTACTCGAAGACTCCTGAGAAAGGACAAAGATATTCACATCACCTAAGAGAGGAGCCATTGATTGTGGCCAGTGAGGGACAAAAGGTGCACCAGTTGACCTACTAAGCATTCTACACAAGTGCACATGCCTATGCAGGTTAAGCCAGAGTAAAACTACCGTGTACAGAGCATTAAACCAGCAAGACCTCTGCAGTCACCCCCTTTTGTGAGCTGCGCCAGTTCTCCATACCTGCATAGAAGAGTGCGAAGGTTGAACCTACATCCCCCACCACTTATATGATCCCAGCATTCTTACTCTTGCTGCCTAACATTTCTGAAACCTGCAGTTCCCGCTGTCAATGAGCTTGACTAATGCAAAGGCTCGAACCTCATGCGATGTTGCCCCCCTCCCCCCCCCCGGTCCCCCCACTCTGTGTGTGTGTGTGTGTGTGTGTGTGTGTGTGTGTGGTGCAGCACCATACATATACAGTGGCGATTGTCTGACACGTAAGCATATGCTCCTGGCAAACTGCACTCAAGCCTGGCCACTTCAGTTGAGATCGAGATTTACCTGCTAGTAGATGACAGTCCACGGTGGCGATGATAGTATCACCTGTGATGCTTTGTACAGAAACTCACAGGCTTCTTGAACTTCCAGGCTACGTCCACAGCAATCATGCAAGAAGGGAAGACACGTACACACTTCCACAATCTGAATATAGAATGTCTCCTGAGCGCATATCGAGTAGCCATAATCCCTACAATCTCCACCCTCATGGAACCTTCATTCGCTCCACCCCCATGCTAACGTTTGCCTTACAAGTCTATGCATTGAAGTGTTGTTGCATACACATATAGAGCCTGACATACCAACAGCCCAAGCAACTTGCAAAGATCAGCCGGCCTTACAATCTTATGACAATCTTGAGTGGCTGGCTACAAGTACAACGTCCTGGTCAACGATAAGTATGAACCTTTGTGTATATAACCTTCTGACATGATGCAGATTTTAACGATGTCATATCAATATATAAGAGGGGGACAACCTTGGATGCACAGAGGCCATGTTTCTCAAAGAGTTGAAGGCATTTAGCATATGGTGCTTCTGAGTTCCACTCCCTGAGGTCACCCGCACCTCTGCTCTTTCCTCTAGGTTTCCAAGATGTAACACAGAGGGCAGCATGACATCCTCGAATGCAAGGCAGTATAAGAGCGCATAAAGTCTACTAGACTACTCATGCCGAGGAAGCCTGAAGTGGATTTGTGAAGCAAAGTCATCACAAGAGCTATGCAAAACACACACAGAATCTGATATTCTAATAAGTGGTTTCCAGATTCCGACCATTTCCTTCTCATAGTTCAAATTTTCAACTCCGTCGGAATTAAGCGCAATCGAATGCGCTCGGACAAAAATGCACCCCCAGAAGTTTACTGCTCCTATAGCTCCACTGCATGGCTGCATGGTCACACTAGTGGCTCGCACTTGTTGTTGTCGTAGGTTAAGCAGAGAGACGACAATGCAGTGAAGTAGTAATTTACGAGGATTCTATTGAATTTTCTTGCTAGGATGCATTGCCTCTGGCCTTTTTTCACAGTTTTCACCGTCACTGCAGATCTTGTGCCAGCTTTCAATTAAATGGGAAGTGCCAGACGTTTTGGTTCTCAGTTGCGTATGAAGGCCTGAAGAGTTGCAGGCATCTGTTATTCAATGGCTGCTGCAGTAGCCTTCGGGCCTGTGATCAGTTTGCATACTCCTTTGGCGGGAGGATCATGTCGCCAATTCAGTAGAGTGACATCTCCTGTTTTTGCCAGACGGAAGAGGTCTTCCACTATTGCAAGTCGAACTCCACAGTTGCAAAGTCCATTGTTGCAGTTTGCGTGTGAACACCGTCCGCGTCCAAGTAGTCTCAAATCAGACCAAAACTTCTTATGTAGAGGTTCTCAAGCTGTCAGCAGGCATCAGCTCGGAAGCCATTTCTCATTCTGCTCAGACGTTTCCCACTCACTCAGAAAGACACATCGGCAGCATTCTCGCAGTGTCACTGTCAGGCGATCTAGTATCACAAATTGCTCTGCTCTGCCAGTGGCCCAAGCTGCTGCCGGGATACAGTATGTGGCTAACTGGACGGGAGCAGCACAAGCACCGTCCTTCTCACTGCCTCTCATCACTGCCAGCAACACATGGGGCGTCTGGGCAGTTCTCTTAGTTGCAGCATCAGCCGGACTTTGGTACAGCCCAACTCATTCATCCATCGGCCTAGACCCCTTTGTAAGCTTCACCTCTGTTGCTGGCACCCTGGGATGCTTCACCGCTGTTGCAGGCACCCTGGGATGCTTCACCTCTATTGTAAGCACCCTGGGTATTGTACGACTTCCAGGTCGAGTCGCATTGGATCTTGCGGGTCACCCATGCCCTCCAATGTCCAGCTAGCACTTGACTTGTCACTTCACTCGTTGAGGTGCCGGGGGGGGGAGGTGG
>WELA01012282.1:454896-465859 GCA_009602735.1 Mesotaenium endlicherianum
GGGGGGGGGGGTGAACATCGTGCTGGCGGGGTGACAAGTGTTGTCTCTGGATCTCTGCAATTTTCAGTCGGCGGGACGCTTGTCTTCAGGGTGGGGTGACAGAGCAGCGTGAGTGAGCCTTCTGCACGTAGACCTGTGAGCGTGTGGAAACGGGAAGGGACCGATGTCAGCATCGTGATATGAATTGTTAAACTGTTCCAGCCGCACTTGCCAGCCTCCCGTTACACTCACTCGGTATGCCGAGCACGCAGCTCAGGGCTGCCTGCCTGCCTGATCATGCCCGGCGTCTTCCGGCTGGTAGCCTGAGTGGGGCGAGTTCGCGGAGGCGTCACATCACACACTCCGCGACTCCTATGAGAGACTCTTGCCCCCGGATATTTGGATTTCTCTCGGCAGTCGATCTGTCATGTCCTGGTGTACCTCTGCAACCTCATGTACGGAGCAGGCCTTGTTAACTTCAAGCATGATACCAGCAAACTGGGGCAGAAGCACGGAGAAAGCCACCTCTTCAACTCTTTCAGTATGATGCTGATTTTGACAACATGTCTCTTCTTCGTGATGAAGCCTCCTTAACTCTCAAGTATAGTATGAACATTGAAATTGTAACAACCTCCGCCTCGTTTGAGATTTGTGACTACTGCAGTACTACGACTACGCCCTTGAGACGCCGTTTGCGCGGTCGGGAGCGCACAACCTTGCGGCAGCCACGGCCAAGGGCAACACGGTGCTGCTCATGGTGGTGAGCGCGACCGACGCGCAGTGGGCCGCCAATCAGGGGATGCTGCGCAAGCTGGTGGAGTCCTTTTCTGTGTGAGCGCATAGTTGCGCAAATTGAGCTCATGGCCAGAGTAACGACGTCATTTTAACGCGACAGAGATTAGGACGTCGGGGTGACTTTTTGCGCCCGTTGGAAGGAGGAGTGCATGCAGTTTTGTTGCGCTCATCATCATTATTGAGCAGAGTATGAGCAGAGTATTTGCTCAAGAGTGTTGTATCTAGTCCCATCTAGTTTTGTAGCATAACTAGACTTTAGAGAGGTTCTGCAGTTTGTAACGCTGCAGTGGGGGATTCATTGCAGTCATTTCTCACGCTTTTGGGCTAAGCTTCTCGTGATGTAAGTTCTAACAGGGGTGTTTTAGAATTAGTATCCAAATTAGTCATTTGCAGGGCTCCCGAATGAATTTGAAGTGTGGTGAAAACCATTGGGTTTTGGCACAGCCTTCAAGTTGTAATTCGCCGATTTTTGAGCACCTTATGCATCTGCTTTTTGAGAAAAAGGCACAATGGTGACAGACAACCAAGATGTTTCAGTTTCGCTCAAAGCTCAATAAGAACTTAAGAAAGGGTGTATGAGCTTCCAATATGTATAATGTCCACTTATTCATTCATATTCTACTTATGTGTTGACGTCAAAGTCTGCCACCAACCCGTCCGTCAACAGTCATGTGTTTCAGGACTAACCACAGGATTTACTATGTGCTGATGTCAGAAGAAAATTGCTACAAACCACCCACCCCCTGGCCAACCCGTCTTAATTACTGTGTGAAGTGAGCAGCAAGCATTGCGAACGTGTTGAGTGAGATTCTTATTGAGATGTTTTATATATGTTGTGAGCGTTGTCGGCAAGTCTTACTGATGTACTGTAATCCATGCATGGCCAACTGAATTGACTGAGCTTGCGCTGCGAGTGCTGTACAGGACTTGTGGATTGGATAAAGTTGTGCAATGCTTCTGGTGCATGATGCATGATGCATCACACAGGCTAGCGTATAGAAACCCCGGCAAAGAAACTCACACAAGTAGCTCGACGGCGAATCAAAACAATTGGTGGGGCCAAGAGTGTTAGTGCACACGACTATTTGGAGAAACATATGGGCTTTCCAAGGAGACGGTATGTCAGCAAGATTAAGGACATGTTGCATGCATGGATTAAGAGTATGTGGCCTTGCCAAATACCAAGTGTTCATTCTTAAGAATATACGTACAGCATACCCATGTCTGCAACCTCCATGATAAACAAGCGCATAGACATATATCATGCATGCAGGGGACTAGCACAGCATATATTAAGGAAAATTTGAGTTCATATTCAATTCTTGCACGGCCTGTAGGTTGAACCTTCATGCACAGGTGCTCTGAACACTAAAAATTCCCACGCAGACGAGCATGCTTGCTCATAGTGTAAAGTTGGCAAGTGGGGTAAAAGCGTGCAAATTACCCTCGTCCATGCTCAAGGATCTGCAAGTCCGTACACTTGTCTTAAAAAAGGAGATCTTTCTATACCAACTCAAGCATGAAAGCAAGTCTATGAAGCATCCTTGCCCTTCTTCTGGTTGTCATTAGAGCCCTGGTCATGCTTTTGGGGGCGCAGTACGTGGAGCAAAAGGGTGTCAGCAAAAAAAAATGCTGAGGGTCCTCGAGCTGCTTTTCTACATGAAAGTATACCTTTTACTTTTGGCTAAATGCAGAAAAGTCTAACCAGGCGCTCAGATTCTAACTGTCAGTAAGAACATCAGGCCCCAGATGCTCTGCGGACCTAAGGTGAACCTAGTTTGCCGTGCCTATTTCTTGCCCTAGCTCAAACCACGAGCCCTGCAATCGCGAGAAAGCCACCAATTTAACGCGGGAAAAATCTGCATGTGCCCATCATGATGATTGGTCCCGCTAAAGTTACACAACATTACGCTCCCAGCGGAATTTGTCAAATTGAGAATCAGATTGCGGGTTTCTGTTCTACAATGAGTAGCGAGACACTACGCCGCACACTTGGGCAAACTTTGTCAGACTTGGGCATCACTTTAACGTCTGAACTTAGACAGCCCCCGATACGTTTGCCTCAAGGACGACGCGCACTCTCCGTAAAGCTCATAGAGCTCTTCGTAAGCTTCGGCGTTGGCGGAGTCTGGCGTGTAACTCCTCTGCACTTGGACCCAATCACCTACAGAAAGAAAAGAAATCAAATTAAAATGCCCGCAGGGATGCTTTAAGTATACGAACGGGGTAAACGCTTAGTCATGCTTAAACAAGCGGTCAATAGGCACACAGTCACTGGCGCAATTCTTTTGGTATAAATGTACACAATTCTACATATGGAGATGAGACAAGTGTAGAGAAAGAGTACAGCAACACAGACTCTAAATTCCCCCCGGCATTGAACAAAGGAAGGAAACAAGCCTTTAAAATGGGCCGCTCTCCTCCCCTCCCCTCCCCCCCATAAACAGAAGAAATTGGACGCGGACATGGAAGCAGAGACCCACACAGAAAAGGACCTCGTAGAGTACACCTGCTTGTTAACGCATCATCGTGCTGAGAGTGGGGGGGAGGCGGGAGTAAAAAGGCGAGAAGGCGGGGACTTGGGAGGAGGGGGGCGGTGAAGAGGAGAGAAAAAGGGGAGAGGTGAGATAAGAGGAGAGACGGGGCAGAGGCGGGACGTTGGGCTGGGTCAACAGGGAACGACATAGGCGCTTGTACATCCTCATGCTAAAAAACAAATGAGTTTCACGTGCTGGTGTAAGCCAGGAAAGTGTTACCCAGCAGGCCAGCTGACCGACCTCGGATTTGTACTACTCTTCAGAAGCCTCCACCCGCGGGCCGCGGACGCGAGCCACACAACGAGAGGAAGGAGAGAGAGAGAGAGAGGGGGAGAGTACGCGACGGAAAGTAAGGGCAAGAAGGGGGAGAGAAGAGGTACTAGCAGCTTCAGGCAGGCAGCAGCAAAGCGTTCCCTCCAAGAAGAGGTTGGGGAGAAAGTACTCCGCACACTCCCAAGCCAGGAGGGGGAAGGGCAGAGCAGGCAAGGGGGGAGGGGTAATTGACGGGGGGGAGGGGGAGGAGGGGAGAGAGAGAGAGAGGCTAGATTGAGAGGGAGAAGGGAAGAAGCGGGGGAGAGAGAGAGGGGGGGCTACCAGGAGGGGTAAGGGAGGTGTGCCAGCCAAGCCAGCGTCCCGCCAGCAGGGCAGCTCCCCTCACGCCCACCTCCTGCATTGCCGCCACATGGCAGAGCATCCCCCGCCCGCCCTTTCAGAAGACGGTCAGATTACTACCAATCTATCTTGGTGTAAGAAGTGAAGAGGGCTAACCTAATCTCACAAGCGGGACAGACCCTTGATCCTTGCCCTAGCCCTACAGCCCACCCTCAGTCGCCTTGCATTTGCTGACTCTTTTGGCGATAGATAGATAACAGAGACTGGTGCAAAGCTGCCCAGGTCGCGCGGGAACCAGGCCTCCCCCCTCCTGAGCTGGCACGTCTCATTGTGATTGTCGTCATCATCATCATCATCGAAGTCGCCATCATCATCGTCGAGGTGGGCCTTTGGCCGCTTGCTTTAGTCCGCTGCACATTTGTTGAACGACCTCACAGCACGTGTGCCGTGTGTGGCGAGGACACGGTGGCCGCTCAGAGATGAGGAAGGACAGCGAAGCACGAGCGAACACAGACGGAGTCGACCTCCGAGCCTTTGAGAGCCACAGAGAGAGAGGGGGAGTGGGGGAGCAGGGGGGGGGGGAGGGGGAGTGCATCGATGGGAGCGCCACACACCTGGGCGTCGGAGAGCACGTCCACTTGGCGTCGGAAGACGTCGGCCAGGATGCGCGGCCACACCAGAGACCTGCGCCGCCCGCCCCGGACACACACGGCTTATTTCGCAACTCGCTGACCAGTTGTGGAGATCCTACCTGCCCCTTACTCCTGCCTCTCCCCCCCTCCCTCTTCCCTCTTTTCCCTTCCTTCTCCCTTCCTTTTCCCTCGTCGCCGCTTCCTTCTCCCTTCCTCTCTCTCGTGGAGCTCATGCTGGTTGTCATGCCAGCACAGTAGTAATATAAAACACGCAAGAAAGTGCAATTGCCCGCACACGTGGCTGCGCACTTCTGTTGCCAGAGTGCTACGAGAGGGGCGTCCAACGGCTTGCATTTACCACAGCAACTTGCCATCGGAGAACTTATGCCCCGCCTGTCGTCTCGGGAGGCGATCAGGGCCAAACAAACACTTATTGTGAGAGAGCGCAAGCAACATGAGCACGGGACCGTGCTCACCTGGCGCCCCCGCCGACCATGCGGAGCGGTGGGGCTGGGCTCCCCCCCTGCCCTCCTCCCCCATCTCCTCTTACCTCTGCTTTGCACGCAACCACCAGCAACCCCACACAGGCACACACCCATTCAAATAGGCCACATGTGTTCTGACACACCCACACATGCACACTCGCACGCGCGCGCGCGCGCGCACACACACACACTGCAAGCCGCTCGGTCCTCCCTCAACTGGCGATATTCAAACTGGGCGATCATGCGCACAGGCTCCCAGACGCAGTCCTCCGAGTTGCATCCACAAGCCGAGCACAAAGAACCTTGACTCAAATCCTGCACAGAAGCCCCAAAAATTCAGCCCTAGCCCCACACACGCACTCCCACTCACCAGTGCCAGCCATGGCTGCGTACGCCGACTTGAGCCCGAAGGCGACTCCCTCCATCACCTGCGCACGCACGCGGGCACCCGCCGGACACGCCATCAGCACGAACGGGCTGAAGCACCGGACTCAAGCACTTGCATATGCCTTGTTGTGCGCCAAACGCCCCTTCAGCACGGACATTTTACCACAGGCACTTCCCCACGCACAGGTGGTTATGCACGCATGCAGGCGGCTGACAGGCACACAAGTGGGAGCAGCGGGCACGCGCGCACGCGTGCGCAAGCCTCAACACGTCCAAAGAACAGTCTGAAAGAAGTGCGCACGAGCGCGGGCAGCGGCGGGCGCGCACGCCGGTTGTGTTGTGCTTGTTAGTGCTGTGTGTTCGTGCTCTGCACGTCAGCATGAGGAAGTGCCAACACGTGCAACAGGTAAGCAATCATTTGGTGCATGCTGGCTGCCAGCTGGGTAGCGGGCTATTACGGAGCGGCACATGGCGCCGCGAGACGTGTCTGCAGAGATGCCCACGAACGCGGCCCTGGCATCGCCGTCTTCAAAGGGGCACCTCTCCCCTGCACACCCAACCGCCGACACACAAACACACACGCACACACACCCGCACAAAAATATACACGCACAGACACACGCACGCACGCTCATGAGCAAGCGCACGGTCCCCAATGCATCATCCCCTCTCTGCTATATCGGTACTACTACATCACAAGCAAGCCTTAACTGCACCGATACTGGGCTCCCCCGTTCGTCCTTTCTGCACAAGCCCTTTCTCAATGTTCCCTGCTGTGATGCAGACATCCTGGGCATTAAGCCGTATCAGCAAGTAACTCGCCTGCCCAGCTTAGTTACTCACATGCAGGAAGAAGAGCATACATGCATGTGTATGCAACACCCGTGGTGCGTTTTGGGGAAGTGTGCATATGTGGAACACATGTCTGTACCTTGGAGGAAGGGAAGGTACAGCAGACCGCCACTGCCGGGTCGAATGCACAAAGCCTCACCTGCCAGTTCGTCCAGCAGCACTCGCTCTGCCAGCCAAAAAGCCGCAGGCGGGAGAGAGAGAGAGTATGAGAGGAGAGAGAGAGCATGAGGAGGAGAAAGAGCTTGGCAGTAGAGCCAATCCGGCAGTAACCGAGTACGGTACTAGACCCGGCTCCTGGGCGGGCAGCCCCCACACTCTATGCCTCGTGCGTCTCCACTTTGGGCTCCTCATTGGGTTCCCACAATGGCTCCGGTTCTTCAGCTCCAATTTGGGATCCAGTTCAGAATCCATTGTGAGTCCCACGTTGACCTCCAATTTGGGCTTAACTGTGGACCCTACTGTGACTGCCTAACAGACCTTAAATTTGAAAGATGTTACAGCGAATACCAAGTACTTGGTGGGAGAACGGACATAGCTCTCTCAGCAAGTAGCTCTTTCCTGTACATCATGAATAAGTGGAGTAGAGAGTTATCCTAACACTCTGGCCGGCAGCCAGGAATTTTCCGTGTGGGTGTTGGGCAAGGGGCACACCTGGCAGGGGGGTGGAGCCCTGGAGCGCGGAGAGCAGCCACGTGAGGTTGCCACCTGCCGTCATGATGGAGCCTGCGCCGCCCAGCACTCACAACGAGCAGCCGTCACGAGTCTTCAGGAAGCAGCACCACCTCGGCACACATTTAGTACTCCTCCCGCGCCTGCGTGTACGTCATGGGGTGGCCCAAAGGATCTCAGAGTACTGCCACCTGGCACCACCTGCTCCAGGAGCGCTTCTCCCTCCGAGCCACCCCCCCCAAAGGTAGGGGGCCTTTTTATCCGCGCCCAAACCCAGCTGGCAGCATGTGTGTGCAATCTGAGGGGGAGGAGGAGGAGTAGGAGGAGGGGGCAAAGCAAGTGGCTGATTATGCTATCCACCATATCCTCTTGTGCACTACACAGAGCACGCTCGCGCAGTACGTGTTAATTCTGCTTCTTCCCCTTTTCATATTTTCCCTAACCCCCAGCCCCCAGCCCCCAGCCCGCATTCCCCAGCCCCAAGCACCTGTAGCACAACCTGTCACAAGTTCACTGAGAATCCAAGCGTACGTGCAGGTGTACGCGGTGCTATTCGCAGGTGCACGTGCGCGTGCACGTTCACGTGAGTGCCGGCGCACGTGTGCTTGCGTGCTACAGAGCTCGGGCTAGCTCTGCAAACCCTGTGCATTTGCAGCCCTCCCGCTCAGGCCAGCATGTCATACATAAGCGTGACGGCCTGAGTTCTCAAGTCATACCACATCCAGAGAGACCACAGTGACAACCAGAGCCTCACGCCATAGCCTAACGTTGTCCTCTCTCCTCATCTGCTGCCGCTGCTGCTGCTGCTGCTGTCGGGTGTCGGGTGCTGGGTAACGGGTGCTGGCCCACCTGTCTTGAAGGCGAGAGCGGGGTCCACATGGGCCAGTGAGAATACGCCAGCTGGATGCTCGGAGGCACCTCCGCCAGGTGCCTGGCCCACAGAGCCCGCCCCGGCTCTGGCATCAGTGCCTCCAACTTTAAATCTAGGGTTGCAATGAGGACCATGAGAGGTAGGCTTACCTCTAGAACGCGGGAAGATGCGTGCGCAGAAAATGGATAGGCTAGGGAATAGACAGCAAGAATGAATGAGCATGCCCGTGTGGAGGTATGGGTAGTGCATCCTAGTGCATCTGTTGGAACATGACACACACGCACACACATACACGCACGCGCGCACGCGCACACGCACTCACGCACACGCACACTCGCACAAACGCACATGCACACACACACATACGCGCATACACACACACGCACACACGCACGCACACTTGCTCGCACATACACGCAGAAGCACAGGGACGCGTGCTCATATACACACACAGGTGCACGCACACCCTGGAGAGCCGAGCAAGGGGCGGTGTTGCTGTGTGTCCAAAGGGGAGGGTAACAGGTGTCACCTGCCCACCTGTGCTTCCAATCAGCCCGCCTCCTCCAGTCTGCGGTGCATCTGGCCGCAAGTAGCTGCCTGCCACCCAGCTGACAATAGAAAAGCGATAGAGAGCGCCTAAAACTTAAACGTCAGAGGCAGCCCCACTTCCCTTCACTAGAATGAGGTCTTGGTTGCAGATTCCACTGAAATCATGATTCTTGTCTCTTTAGTTTGACCCTTCTGCACATAACCAACGCACACACACACAAGTACAATAAGACACCGAGATACATTGATATGTATAAATAGGGACCAACATATGCATAGATTGATGCAAGCACGCACCAACACACACACATACACACACACACATCTACATATATATACACAAATATTGTATATATATACAATCTACAGGTTCACAGACAGATGCATGTGTGTACTACATAATCATCAGTAACACACATGTATACGCGCTGCACCTTCCCGCTCTTAGGCTACCCAGAACCAAAGCCCTCTCGCCCGGTTCCTAGTGCACGTATCTATGGAACGCACACAACTGGCCCAGCAACACGCCGGCCACCCTGCATATGACCGTGCTGCGTGCCTCGTGGGGCTCCGCGCCGCGCAACGCAGGAGGTACTGATGCATAGTGCGAGCAAAGAGGCGGGTGAGGCGGCTGGTGCCAGGGCAGGAGGTGACAGGTGGCAGCAGCAGGAGGAGTACCCAGAGGTGCCGAGGTACACGTAGTCCAGCCCTGGAGCCCCCGCTCCGCACCTGCCAGCAATGCCATGTGGACGATTGAACCGTCAAACAACCCCAGGGGGGGGGGGGGATAGAGTAGGGGCCGGGAGGAGACAGCTGTCTGAAGTGAGAGGGCCAAAACAGCGCCCCTACAGCCTAATACTTGAACCTGAGCACTTAAGCCCTAAGCCCTGCCGGATATTTAGCCAGGAGAGCATTGGGAACCACGCCTCTCAGATAGCAGGGAGGGGCAAGACGGGGTTGCGTGCAGTTGAGTGGGTGGGGGATGGGGGGTGGGGGCACACGCATCCAGCTGGGAATGGTAGATCAGGCCGGACGGGTGTTTGTGTCAGAGTGAAAGACTCATGTGCGTATGACTGCTAATCTCCTTCTTCAGTGGTGTCTCTGCACGGGAGACTTCCGCCGTCTCTCCAGTGCTGGCACGGTCATTCAGGAACAGGAGATAAAAACGGCTGGAAAAGACAGCAAACTGCAGACAGACCCCAGACTGAGAACTTTGGCAGCAGAGACCAGAGGAGAACAAGGACAATGACAAGGGGGCAGGGGCGGGGGCAGGGACAGGGACAGGGGGCTAAGGGAGGGTAAGGGGAGAGGAGGGCCCGACCCGAGGGTGCAGGCGCCAGCGTCGCCGCATGCGTGGAACACTGGCAGGCCCGCCAGGTGTGCGGCCCCCAACGCCTGCGCCGCCTCAAGGCTCACCTCCCCTGTCCCCCACGAGCCCGCCCACCCGCACGCACGCCCGCCCGCACGCCCGCGCTGAGTCATGCGAGAGGGAAGCAGCAGCAGCAGCAGCAGCAGACAGCGCTGCCAGCAGGACATCCTGACGCAATCTGATTTTACATGTGTACGTGTCGTGTTCTGCATGCTGCCCTGCATGGCCCTCAATAGACAGAAAGATAAAGAAAGCCCTCCCCCCTTCCCCCTCCCGTTCCCACCCTTTCTTTCCCCCCCTTGCCGAGACCAGAGCTGGCTGTTCCACAGTTCTATGATGTGCCCGCATGCTTGTTCGGGGTTGGGGGTTCTCGACAGGTCAGGGACCAAAATCTTGGGTCAATAAAATCAGGTTTTTTGAGATGAGCGTCTCTATCTGACAGAAGGGCACGGTGCAGTAGAATCGCCTGTCTGCAAGCTAGACTTGCACTCAAATTGGAGAGCAAAGCACAGCATGCCACTGAATCTGAGAATGGAAGAATAAAGGTGGGGGGAGAGAAGGGGCAGGAGGTCCCGCGCAATTGATAAGTCATGTGCGTGTGCGCATGCTTGCATGTATGTGTGTCTGTGTGCGTGTGTAAGTGTGTGTGTGTGTGTTCTCTTTGAACGTCAGAGCGAAAATCTTTTACAATTGGGCAACAAAAAGACATGGGGCATGCAGGAAGCGTACCGCACGGCTTGTCGGCAGCGGCAATCGGCGCCAACTTAGGCAGCCAATGCGAGAGCCCTGCTTCTTCCAGGAGTGCCGCTGCATAGGCATCTGCTCACCTCCAAGGCATTTCAGCCACAGGGGCCCACAAGAAACGCATGTGTCTTGGTGCATGAGCTTTGAGGTGGACTATGACGGAGGCCAAGGCATCAGCGAGAATGCAAACCTGGCCAGCTATCGGGTTTCCCCACCAACGGCGCTGGGACGCAGCGCCAACTCTTAAACCCGATCCATGCCCCCAAAAGCCTCACTGAGACATCCGTCTTTTGTTACGGCGTGACTAGGGGAGCCAACTCTGTGCTTGCATGAGGCCTAAGAGGTGGAGGGAGCCCACCGGCATTTCTGCCGGAGCGAGCTCAAAGATTCAAACCACGTCAACGAACAGGGAGATATAAACAAGCGGAGACAGCCAGGCCACAAGCCGCGGCGGGGGTAGGGGCTACAGAGACAAGGGGGGG
>WELA01012282.1:468394-499049 GCA_009602735.1 Mesotaenium endlicherianum
CCCCGGGGCTGCCCCCCCGGCTGCCCCCCCGGCTGCCCGTCTGTGCCCTTCATTGGGGCAACAGACATCCGTCTTAACAACTCCTGTGGCGGGCTTATGTGTCAAGTAACAATCACTAGCATGAGGATGAATCCCAAACAAATTGCCCTTCAGCTCTAGTCTAGGAAAGAAAGGGAGGGGGAAAGCTGCTGTGAGTGTCACCCTGGCCACATCGGCGGCAATGCAGGTTAGAGTTTAAGAGCTAGGAATGCTGCGGGCTAGTTTTCAGAGTTCGCAGGAAGAGGGCGGACGGACCTGAGGCAAGAGAATGACATCTTGCATCTGGCCTGTCACAGAGACGGCTCTGATTGGTCCACATCGGCTACTGCTGCCGCTAGAGCTGCCGCCAGCTGCCAGACACGAGGCTACAGCTTGGGCTGTAGCAAACCACCACTGTGCAACATCCTGCTCCACTGCTGCTGTTCCTTCCCTACAGAGAAAGTAATAGAACAGCCTTTCACCAGTCAAAATCTATCAACAGGTTTTAATGGCATGCCAGATGCATGCAAGTGGGACCCAGTACCATCAAAACCCCTAAGAATGTCCGTCTCAGCATGGTCTTGCAAGCTTCTTCAGAGGCAAAGTTTCGCACCTTGTCTGGGAGTGTCACCCAGTCTACCCTGGTGTCCTCAACGGAGACCTCAGCCTTTGAGGAGTAATGGATATGTTACATGCCTGGGCCTCTGAACTGGAGTGTACTAGACCATGCTGTCTGTACGACCGGGCAATGATGGGGGCAAGAGCTACCTGCCAAAGTATCTCTTGCCGCCAACTAAATGCAGTTTGTTACTTTGTTACATGCAGGAACTCTAGATCCGTCCTATTCCAGTACACCTAGTAGCTCATCGGAATGACAAAGCTAGTGAAAAAATGTTGGGAACAGACAACAAGTAGCAACTGTGAGCTCGCTCTTTAGGGTTTAGGCGAACCTTTCAATGAATACTTCACTTATATCTGACGAGAGTTGCTGCAATTGGATGAAACTAAAGCAACTTATGGGGATAGGGAGGGGACCTACGAATTGTTTGAGTTTGGAGGACTGTGAGGGTGAAATCCAGAAGCAAGAACAGCTCCTGTCTGAGTGATCAGAGCGGCTTTAGTGCCTCCTGTCCCAACATCAACAGATAGCACGCAATCCTGCCCGTCGCTGACCGCCGAATTGGCACATTGTGCATCGACAACATATTTCCTCCTGCTCAACGTGTTTTGGACTGGACTAATGTTCGTTCTTTGGAGAGAAGCATTGCTGATGAAGCTGATCTTTGAACATGAGGACGCGGTTCCAAGCTCCCGGGGGCGCGTAGAAGGATGATGGAAGCTGATGTCACAAAGTTGAAACTTTTCATGGCTGAGAAAGGCTGAACTACAAGTTATGAAGGGCTGCCCGTAAATTTGAGCTCCCAGCATCTCCACCGAAGAGCACCTCGAGCATCACGAGGACCTTAGAGTATCGTTGCATAACTAGCAGGAAGCACTCCAGAAAGCAGCAGCAAGGGGCATACATATACAAAGCGCTTTCTCTTAATGAGCACAAACGTGTAGGGCTAAGGATGGTCCGTGCACATCTGTCGCATGCAGCTTGTTTGATCCTGGCCCTGCATGCAGTTCCAAAAACGCGAAGGAAAAAGTATGATGGGACCAGATGGGACAAAGTCCATACATCAGCTCAAACTAAGAAACGAAACTTTTGTGTTCGATCACTAAATAAATACATGACCAAAGCATATTAATTTCAAAAATGTGAAGAAAAAAATCAGAAGCTTTTGATGGGGCTTCACGCAGGCTCGATCCCGCCATATAGCTTCCCCTGTCCGACTGCAACATTGATCATTTACCGAAGGTCTCTGATCATCATTGTTTGGTGTCTGGTGTCACGTGTGTTCTGGTGTATAACTTCGCAAGAACACATGGGCTTGACTTGGGCCCACTTCTGCAATTTCTTACCTTTTTCTACGGCCTGCATGTCACCAATAGTCAACCTCTGGTATGGGTGCTACATGCAGTTGCATGGCTGTCCATGGCAGTCCATGGCGTCACAAGGTAGTGTGAATGTGCCTTTTGCAGTGGCATCGTTTGACGGATTACTGCGAACATTCTGTGCCATAAAGTCCGCTCACTTCGACTAACCTCGAAGTCAGTAATTTCATCAATGCCAGTTGCACGTGACGCATAATAACATGGTTGGCAATTTACGACGTTGGACAGAAACTTGAGACCTGATGTAACTGCTGAGCGAACCGAACCATCACGAAGTATGGCTACCTTCACATGTCAGGGCCAACCGCTAAACACTGGCTTTCAAGTGTTAGGAAGTACAGAGAGTTTTGTGCTGCTCCTCCAAGATGGCGCTCAATGGCATGATCAACCAGGAAAGTTCAGCTTGCGACGACATGGTATCTGGGAAACTTCTGGTAAGTTTCTACACGAAGCTAAGGCATCTAGTCTCTTCCTTAATGAACGGTTTCCAAGAACTTGCAGTACAACATGTCTGCGATTGCAAGTCCTGGCGATGAACCTTCAAAGGCGACTTTGTTACACTAGTTGTTGTGAACAAAGGTCAGCAAGTAAGACTCATATGTGAATGCAGTGTTGCAAGTTGTTGGCAAGAAATGTGAGGCTGACCTGACCCGAGGTGCAACTTCCTGACTGTATCGAGCTCACTATGATAAGGGAGCGTGAAGTGACTCGTCGTTTATGTAGTAACATCTATTTCACATGATTCTTTGACCTGTCAGGATGTACTAGAGATTCCTCGAATGGCCACAACGTTGGTTATTCCTCCTAGTAGAAAAAGGAAGACCAGAGAAAAGGAAAAGGCTGCAAAAAAGGCTAAAGTTGCTAGTACAACGAGGACGACAAAGAAAAGGAAGCAGGCAGTGGTCTCTCCACAAAAAGAAAAGAGGCAGAAAATTGCTCCCAGTGCAAATATGGAGGTCGTATTAGAGCTCACAGCTCGAAGGTGAGCTGACATTTGAAGCGTGGTGTAGTTTTCTGGTCAAATTTCATTCTTTTTGTTTCATACTTCTGATGTCATCTCAGTTCCATACATCAATATGAGGATGCTGACATGTGCAATTGTTGAGAGTGGCAGCTATCAACATGAGCTTCTGGAGATTGCCGAGAAACGCAACACTATTGCCTTTCTGGAGACAGGAACCGGCAAGACCTTGATTGCAGTAATGCTTATACGAGCAAAAGCCATGGCATTCCGCAGCGACAATCGCGCCTTTTTGGCCATCTTCCTTGTGCCAACTATACCGCTTGCACATCAGGCATGTAAATTGTTTATATTTGCATTGGTTCAAACTGCAGCATGTAATCCAGGACCATTACTTTTGTTCCTTGAGGATAGGAGTCTAATTTATACTCCGTACATCATCTTTCTCTTTCTTTGTTATTTTTGTGGGGAGAGCGCTAGTGGCATCTTACTAGATCAGATTTTTAGGAAAATGTAAATGAGAGAAACAGGTGAGGAAGTGGGAGTCCTAGATTAATCGAGTGACTTTCTTTTCTCAGAAATATATGTGTTTGACTGTATTATGGCCCTTCTGTCGTGACTTTCTTGTGCAGCAAGCTCAAGTACTGACAATACATACAGATTTGAAGATAGGTGTTTACACGGGAGAGTGCAACGTTGCTGTTGAAAATATTGCACATTGGCAGCACCAGTTTCAAAAGTGCGAGGTATATAGCTTTCCATAGTCTTTACTTTATGGAATTGGCAGATATGTGCACAGCATGATTGTAAGTTGGCCATTTGCTTCAGTCACGTGACTGCTCCTGGAGGTCTCTCTGGCTTGCCCGAGCTTGCTCATCATGCCGTCAAAATATTCGAAAAAAAATCCACATTGTTCAGCAAACTGCCTGGAACTGTTGTACTCGAGGAGGCTTGTGGTCTAGTAGTCAAGATACTGTGCGAAAGGTCATGCATGGTACATCTGCAAGGCAGCCTGTAGGATACGACAATAAGCAGTTTGTAGTTAAGCCTTACTCGGCTCGTGAAGTATCACCATGTCCAAACACACTTGCATAGGTATACACATGTGCCTGTGTTGCCCTATGGCGACACGCCTTGTTCATAGTAACGTTGTCTACTTCTTGTTCGGGATTTTTTCTGGTAGGTCATGGTGATGACGGCACAAATTCTGCTCAATCTTCTCATTCATGCAATCATCGACATATCGGCTATTCACCTCCTGATCATGGACGAGTGTCACCATGCACAGAAGAATCATCCATATGCAGAGATTATGCGGGTAGGCTTCAGATCACCATCGCCTGTGGAGCATTAACTGAAGCAAAGTAATGATACTGCATGTTAACACCTGCTAGTACATGTTGACATCATCTATGCATTCAATGCTGTGAATGCCTTAGTCGTTATTTTGGCAAGTCTTGCTTGCTTTTGATTGATACCAGCCAAAGATCCTGCGTGATGATGCTACATTAACCCTGAAGCCCTTATGATCATTACTTTGCCTCCAGCTATTTTATTGGCGAGCAGTGGACAGCTTGCGACCAGCTATTTTTGGGATGACTGCATCACCAGTTGTGCGTAAAGGTATGACTTAAGCCCTTTAATCAGCAAATCCATATTCTGCTTATCAGAAGCAACTTAAGGGGTGAACTGGTTTTGTCATCCTGAAGGGCACACCTTGTTTTGAAACTGCTGAAATTTCTGCATTGAGCTATGCTGATGGTGTTTTATCTGCAAAGGCTTCCTTCTTTTGGGCGCCGGCTCTTTCTGTGTATGAATTTTGGAGTGTCTCAATAACAACCTGCCAAACTTGTTATTGTTTACGCTGAACCAGCAGATGAGGATGCGGATGCCTCTGCACTTGCAGCTTGTACTTGAGTAGGTAGTGACTTGAGGCCTTGTTACTCGCAGGTGTGAAGGACCGCGATGACTGCGCACGCCAGTTGAAAGCTTTAGAAAGCGTGCTCGATTCAACGGTACGTTACAAAGTTATTTTTCTTGGGAATGCGTATGATAAGAAAAGACCATTTTCCTGCTTACTGCTATTCTATAAACACGAGGTGGGGATGGGGTGGATTTTGCTGCTACTATGACAGTGTTTCGATAGGTATTATTGCATCAAGTGTGTTCATTTCTCAGTATCTTGCCTTTTGTCCAAGGTTTGTGCAGGTTTACACCATTCAGGACAGAGAAGAGCTCAACAGCTATCTGCCAAGCGCCAAGGAGGAGGTTCAGTTTTATGATCCTCCTACAAAGGACACTTCGAAACTTATTCAGGAGCTAAGGAAGGTTTACTCCGTTATGGAAGACCGGGCTCTGAGTGCTGCCTTTGCTGAAGGAGCTGTCAGTCTGTCGCTTACTCAGCCAGACATGGAAGAGGTGACTATTTATCCCTTTTCAGTCTTGTGCTTTGCCTTCTTGCAACTTTAAACAAAGTCTCACCTCTTATGCATGCCTGAAAATGTGGCATGGCTGCAACATTGTCATGCGGTGAAACCCCTGTCTGTATAGTGCTGCACGCTCATTGAGCCTGCACCAATCATGCTTCTCGTCATGGTGTCACAGGGGGCGTGTTTACTGTTGCAAGAACGTGAGATTGGCGGGCAACAATGCCATGCATTAATAAGCTCTTGGGACTGTGGCACCAACGTTTGTGTCATAGTTGTGGTAGGTGGAGGCCTGTCTCACCCATGACGCGCGTTAATTTTTTTCGCAGATCGAAGCTCGAGCATTTGCTCCCCTCTTTTTTCAGAATGACAGCTCAGCAAATCTGGTGAATCGAATTTCCAGAAAGATGCGGCAGCTGTTTGGGAATTTGCACTACTGTGTCGAAGAGCTTGGCCAGTACTGCGCCTACAAGGTGTGTGGGTCAAGCTACATGATTGTGATAGCACGCCTCCAAAGAACCTCAAAGTTTGCTCCATCAATAAGGCTTTCGCCTTGAAATTTGGCTTGGCTAAGTGTTATTTCCAATGGTAGCGTGCAGATTGTAGTGGTTTATATCACTATGGCATACATCAAGACAGTACATCAAAGTGGAAAAGGTCAACAGCTTCAGATGCCTAGTTGCCGAGCTTTGTGCCTCGCAAACCTGCCAACATCTGTACATGATGGTCGGCCTATGCCTGACATGTTGGAACTTAGGCAGGAGGGTATAAATGCATCAAGTTATTTGGGGGGGGAGCTCGAAGTTTAGGGTCTTAACTGTTACCGGTATTGCTGCAGGCGGCCCAGTTGCTGCTGATATCAGCAAGGCGAGGCGAGTTTGACAGCCACGTTGACGATCTACGAGTGAGGCAGAAACTGATAGACTGCCGCTCCCAGCTCCTGACCGCCTCTCTTCAGCTTCTAAAGTGCGACTTGGCCCCTTGTGAGTCAAAGCAGCAATTCCACTCCAGAAACCAGATTCCCTCCCCCCCCCCCCCAGCCCTTCTGATTGTGATAATAGCTCTAGGTAGCAATACCGGGATTCTTGCATTCTGTGCACAAGCATTGAAATATTGTCACGTGACAGCTACTATTTACTCTCAGGCTCCAAGATGTGTGCATTCAAGTACCGACCAACAGTGTGCACGAAGGCTGTCCGCAATCTTCTCGACCTGGTTTTCGGGTTGTGTCAATCTCTGTGCCCTTTCTTCGTCCAAGGGGGTTTTCTAGGACCGTGCTTGCCCCTAACAGTTGGTGTCACACTGCCGGTAATGCGGCTCTTGCAGGCAGTGGATCAACTGGAGAAGCAGCCGCCTACCACGAGGAGGTTCAACTAGGCCTCATCACTCCCAAGTTGCAAGCTCTTATTTGCCTGCTTTTGAAGTATAGGTATGAGCTAGACCTCTCTTCGTACTTGGATCGCCAGCTTTGGCGTCTCCGTGCACGCTGTGAAGGACAATGTCATTGCTGTGCAGGCTTCTTGCTTTTATGCTGTCCGCTAGGCGCGTGTTTGATGTGGAATTCGTCAGGTCCTTCACTTCATAGTTGAAGAGGTGGAACACCTGTTGGCTGGTTGGAGAGGGCTACAACATTCTCGCTGTCCTGTCTCATGATCCTAGTATTAGGCATTCAGTTGTCGGGAGCTTGGATTTGCCTTCCAGTTCTTGCTCTTCTTCTGACATGCAAAAACCCCTGCGCCGTAATTAGCATGTGGCTGTACTCTGGACTCCCTCACTCATTTACGTACCCGATATTGTGAGACAGAATATGGAGTCCTAAAGACAGCAGCAATAATAAACTCAATCAGACATTGCCTTAAGCCCAAACCTGAACTTGATTTTGCTTTTTCCATGTGCTGTCGCATCTCCGCAACTCCTGCCAAACCCACTGCCATATATCTGTATCCGAGGCAAAGTCTATAGCTTCAACAAAGTAACGGCGGCTCATGTCGGGGCTTGGGGGCTCAAGCAGGGATTTGGCGGCAAGTGGCAACCTGCGGTGCATCGTCTTCACGGAACGGAAGGTGACAGCAAAAGTGATATCTGAGCTGCTTCAGGAGCTGCCGTGCCTCTCATTTCTCAAGTGCCACTTCTTGATTGGCACACAGGGCAAGCAGGGACCCGTGAAGGAGATGAACCACAACGAGCAGGAGGCTGCCATTGATAGCTTCCGCTCAGGCAAGGTGTGATCCATGTTGGCTGCCTTGCTGCACTCCCCTTGGCCTGCTCTGCGCTCTCTGTCTTGCCCCAGGATCTATACACAATCCCTGACTGTTGGTACGTGTCTATAGTTCCTGCTTGAAAATAAGACGGAGAAATTGCTGAGGAAAAATGAGAGCTAGGAACAAGCCCCCCTCTACTCTCGCACATATACCAACTTTGCACTTTGTGGGCGTCTGCGCAAAGTACACCGTCAATGCTTCTGCACCTACTGAAGTCCAAAAGCTTCGATGCATGTTTGCTCTATCCATCCCGGTCACAGCACATATATCTCTGCCCTGCGCTGCCTCCTCCGATGTGCATTGACCTCATCCAAGCAAATACATGAGCAGGTGAACGTACTGGTGGCAACAAACGTGGCTGAGGAGGGTCTGGACATTGCCCACTGCCATACTGTGATCCGGTTCGACCTCTCCAAGACGGTGCGCAGCCACATCCAGTCGCGAGGGCGTGCGCGCATGCAGGGCTCCAGCTACATTGCCTTTGCCGAAAAGTACAACCATAGCCTACCCTTCATAAGTTTAACTCGCATCCCACTCCTCATCAGGTGGTTTCTTGAAGGCTTTTGGTGTGTCTGCCCCTGCTCATTTCTGAGGTAGAGTGTGAGGGCATAGGTGACGTCTTCCAGGTCCACCTGTGGAAGGTGCAATGCTGCTCTATGTTTTGAAGCTTCGGATGCAGCAAATGAACCCGTTGCCATGTTGCTTAAAGTTCCTGTTTCTTCCATTGCTCATGTGCCCAATAAGCATACTTCTATGTCCATGCCCTTGTAAGGCTGCTGATTATTTACCCTCCATTCTGAATAGTATATGCTTGTCATTCTTGGAGAGAGGTTCCTATGTGACGGGCGTTGGTGCTGTCCTCGGTGTGTTCTCATGAGTGCTATGGCAAGCTTCCTATTGATCAGTTGAGTAAAGACGTGGAGGTATGGTATACATCGACCTGATGCTTAAGTATGCACGCCTTGGAGGGGAACCTCAAGCAGTCGAGCACCTTATATCGGCGTGCATTGATCTATAATACATATTTCGTTATTAAGATGCACTGATCCAGGTGCACAGATGTCCACGACTCGCCCCATGCGCAAAGCTAATGGACCCTTGTGGTTATGCTATCGTTTTACATGAGCACACTCTAGCAACGTTGGCTGAAGCAGCACAGACTAGCTCAAGTATTGAAACGTATGGTGGCGTGCGCAGCGGAAACGCCGATCACTGGGATCTGCTCAAGTCTTTGGTGATGAGCGAGCGGACCATGCGCGAGGAAGCTCTTGAGCGCAACCATATGAATATTGCCAGCAGCGACGACATTACCGACGCAGACGTCGAGGAATACCGGGTGGAGGCGACTGGGGCCACCGTGAACACCCACGGCAGCATCTCCTTGGTGCACCAGTACTGCGCAAAGCTGCCCGCTGACGGGTAAGTTTCTCTCTCTATATATATAGACATGTTGTTGATGATGCCTTCGAGAGTGCTGTGGTCCCTCTCTGCACTGTTGGCTGGGCGTCCAGCTGGCTGCTGTCTTCATACCTGTGCGTAGTGCACTAGTGTCACAACATTCATGAAGGTGTTCTGAATACAAGGAGTTCCTGGTAGCTTGTGCAGTATGTACATATTATTGTTTCCTTGATGTGACTTGTGACCACTCAAAGAGTCTTGAATCCACTCATCTCCCCCCCAGCCCTCCAAATGCCACCAAAAGAAAGAGATTGAAAAGCACCCCTTCTCAGCTCTATGCACTCAGCACAACTACCAACTTCTCCCAGACGTGGCAGCTGACAGCTAGCTCTTTCACGCTGCATGACTCACCTCTCAGGTACTGCGATCTGAAGCCTTGCTTCAGCGAGCTCTATGCCGACGGGGGGTACACGTATGAGGTGCGGCTGCCGTCCAACTCGCACCTGCAGCAGAGCGTGCAGGGCGAGGCGCGGCGGAACAAGGTCCTGGCCAAGCAGATCGCATGCCTGCATGTTATTCGGCTGCTGCACGCCAGCGGAGGCCTCACTGACCACCTGTTGCCCTACACCGGCAACGATGACGAGAAGGACGAGGGGTCGCTGGACTCCAAGACAGGCAAGAAGAATCATGCAGGTGGGCCACGCTCAACCTTTGAGGCACTTTACTTGTTCTGTCCTTTGCAGGAAGTGGGTGGGGGAGGAAGACGTATGGACGTAAGAATCGGGGCTTGGTGCCAAACAACAACAGTTATGTGGCTTAACTCTGGCATTGACAGTCTTCGAGTGCTTCTGTAAGCCGCTGCAAGGCTTGTCATTGTGGAGGCCTCTCTAGGTAGAGATGTGGCCTGGATATCTCGTCAAGTGCTTCTAGTCTTCAGTTTATGAGATTTGAGTCACTTGTGTATACCAGTCCTTGTCACATTGAATCTATTTTCTCGGCACCTATCGACTGCCCTGCCTCTGCTTGGTGTGCATGCGACAGGAGTGTGCAGCCTAGTCGTCTGGGAGTAAGGCTAACGAAGTATGACGTCATGTCTGTCTCTTGCTTTTGTTCCTGTGCCCCTCCCCACCTTTGTCCGATGGCCAGGGAGGCGCCGGCTGGAGGTTGCGCGCCACATCCCGGACAAGCTGTGCGGGTCGATCTGCAATGGCACGCCCAACGACGCTGCAAAGCCCGTCACACTCTACTCGTACTCCATCTCCTTCGACTCTGTGCCCGCACCTGCCGGGTATGCTCACCGCAGCGGCGTCTTGGGCGCGTTCACACTGCTCACAGAGCACCAGCTGGACCCCGAGGCTGCTTCGATGGCTGTCGAGGTATCCCTGCCCTTCCAGAGGGCCACCTGGGCTCGCATGGCAGCCAGAGGTCCTCTCAGCCTCACCAGCGAGCAGGTGAGCATCTGACTCTGGGAAGGCCTTAGACATAGATCTGTGCCCTGGGCACTGGAAGCACCCGTTTACTATCTGGAGGTGCTCAAGCGTTCTTCAGCCTCATTCTTTGTGGTCTTTGCGTATGTGTGCTTGTATGTTGTCATGCACATGCACATGAGGGCACGCCTTGCCTAGATGTGATACAGTCATGCCTGCACTGTTTGCAAATAAGAATTGATTCCCTCAATGTGGCCCCCCCTTCCCTCACCTTCTACTTCGGGACAGGTTGTAAGTTTTATCACCATGCATTATTCTGTCTCACTAAAGTTCCTTGCTGCTTCTCTCTGGTGGCAGATGAAGACTGCGCGAAGGTTTCATCAGGTTCTACTCTGCAAGGTCCTTCGTAGGTGCTACACGTGCCATCTTTCTCCCCTGAATTTTCAAGATTCCTGTTCTTCGGATTTAAGTGACCATGGCAACAGCTTCGATTCGAGCGCATGCCCCGAAGCGTCTGCAACAAGCTTGCCTTCCTCAGAAGAAGATGATCACCTGGTGGGAGGCAAAGGAGGCAGCCAAGTGTCAGATGACGAGCGGCTTTGGGATCTGCCTGTCTCGTACCTGCTCCTCCCCTTGTCGCATGACGACCCCACGCAGCTGGACTGGTCGGCCATGTCCACCGCTCTCGCCACTTGGGAGCTGGAGGTTGCGCTCCGTGGCTTGACTTCAACGCCGCTGCTGCCGCCTCCGCCTCCAGCAGAAAGAGAAAGCTCGGAGGTTCTGAAGCTGGCCAATGCATCGATCGAAGCGTGCGACATGGAGGACATGGTCGTCGCAGCCGTGCACAATGGCTTCGAGTACTTTGTGAGAGGGATCAGGGCCGAGATGAATGCCAACAGCCGGTTCCCGGGGGACGAGTACAGCACCTTTGCAGCGTACTTCCATCAACGGCAAGCTCCCCTATCCCACGCTGCTCGTGTGCCAGGTCTGCTGTGGCTGGAACTGTAGTGGGATGCTGCAAACAAGTGCAGCACCTGTGCGAGTGCCAATTTCATGTCTGGCAATGAAGCTCACCAGCGAGCGTGCTGTGATGCTCATTTGGTGCTTTGTACGCTGCTGAAACGTCGATATTCTTGAGATTGACAGCACCGAGTTGGAGGTAGCTCAGGACGAAAGTCACCGCTCGGCAATGTCGCGTGTTGGATTTGCTATCAACAACGGAGGGCTTCGACGCATTCTAGCTGTCTCTCTGCATGGCACATATGGCTATCTGACAGATGCTGTTCGTCTCGGGTGTGCTTGTCCTCTTACAGCTATAACTATGAGCTGAAACAGAAGGAGCAGCCCCTGCTGTGGGTGGGGGTTGCAAGCAAGGCCCGCAACTGCCTCTTACGCCCCTTTCCAAAGGATGCTGGTATGCAGCCCCACCCTTTGCCCGTGCTCTCATGATACTTCTAGTCATCGGGCTCATGTGCTTTGAATCTGCTCAATCCGCACGTTATTGTCCCCTGAGCAGCACCGTCCACGTGTTGTTACCACCACCACCACCAGCAGCAGCAGCAGCAGCAGCAGCAGCAGACCAGTAGACATATGCATTCAAGAGGGGCTTGGTGCTCTTTCTGGGAGTAGACTTTTGTGCCCCTCACATACAAGGATTAAGACCTGGGGGCACTTTCTAACTGGCAGTGGCAACAAGCAAGAGGGCAGCGCGAGTCCTGAAGAAGGCGGCAGAGGCTGACAGGCATACCTACATCGAGCTCCCCCCGGAGCTCTGCCGCGTCGTAATGCCCGGCCGCATCTTCAGGTCTGCCCAGCTTCTGCCATCTGTCATGCACCGGCTCGAGAATGTCCTGCTGGCGTGCCAGCTGCGCGACACAATCGCAGCTGAGCTGGGCTCCGACATCACCATCCCAGCCTCCAAGGTTTGCTGCCTCATGCCCTGGCTTAGCTCCTTGTATCCTCCCTTCAGCTTGTTCTGCTCTGCGTCAAGCGTGCTAGTCCTGCTGGGCTGTTGAATGTTTTCTCCGTAAGGGGGCAGATGTCAGGCCAACCATGGGGATTAACTGCATCTATGGTCGGGGTAATGGATCCGGTCTTGGCAGTTGGGCCAGGCCTTTGAGTTTAAGTTTTCCTGGCTCTGATCTTACCATGGAGGATTGGTGGCATGTCTGGTATGCAGATCATGGAGGCGCTGATGACCGCCAAGTGTGTGGAGGAGGTTTCCCTGGAGCGCTATGAGTTCATTGGCGATGCATTCCTCAAGTACGCCGTGAGCGTCCACTTGTACCGCTCGTTTCCCCGGGACCACGAGGGCCTGCTCACCAGCAAGCGCACGCGGGTGATTGAGAACGCGGCACTCTGCAAGTCTGCCCTGCGGAAGGGCCTGCAAGTGAGTGGGGGAAAGCTCTTGGTGCTCCTTCTGTTTGAGCAAGCGTACGTGGCCCTGGTCCGCTGGGTGGTCATAGCTCTTCCTGCCCTGTCAGAATCCTGCTGTGCTCTGTTCCAGTTTGGGTCAATATACGGTGCAGGACCGGCCGTGCCCTTGGGGCCCGCCTTTCCTTCCCTGTCAGGGTCTCCCTGTGCTCTGTGCTCTCCTCTACTTTGAATTCTTAATGCAGCACCTGCCGCGCCCCTGGTGCCCCCCTGTTTGAGAAGCCTTGAAAGTGCATGGCCTCGTGCTTTCTCGGCCATTGGTGTGGTGTTTCTCCGTGAGTGCATATCTGGGACTTCGTCAGGTGCTTGTGGTGCAGAAAGGGTGGACACCGTCATTCCTGTCATCTGTGGCTGGTTATTGGGAGCGCTTGAGGAGACTCTTACGTGTTGCTTTCTCGTCGTATTGCCAATGGCCATCATACTCTCCACCTCCAGCTGACCCGTGACTCTGACTTGCCACAGTCCGACTGAGCCGATCCTACTTGCCTCCGTCTGTGTGTACAGGCATACATCCAAGCTTCCCCGTTTCTACTGGCTGAGTGGGACGCCCCTGGTGTGCCAGCTAGGCTAGCCACGTCTTGCGAGCATCTCAAGATTGGTGCATCTTCCGCCCCAGACGCGGGCGAGCAGAGTGAGGATGAGGGCACACCGGCGGAGGATGGGGAGGCCTCAGTTGATGACAGTGAGCCCGACGATGATGCTGACAGCGTGGACTCGGAAGAGGACGAGGAGGTGGAAAAGGCCGAGGATGGTGAAGCCGCCGAGGAGGGGAGACGGGGGGGGAGTAGGCGAGCAGTCTCGACCAAGTGCCTGGCAGATGCCGTGGAGGCGCTCATTGGTGTGTTCTGGATGGAGGGCGGAGATCTGGCAGCAGCTCAGCTCATGGCCTGGCTTGGCATGTCTGCGTCCATCTCTGGCTTTGCGCCAACAAGTTCGGGCATGTCTGCGGGTGCAGCAGGTGAGCTGCTGGCCATTCTGCCGAGCTCCAGAGGGAGCGACAGCATTGTTGGCGGCAGCACTGGCAGCATCAGCAGCCTGGAGAAGCACGGGCAGGGGCTTGAAAGCAGCGCAGGGGGCAGCAGTCTGCACGGATTGGAAGCAGAAGGGGAGGCGCTAGTGGAAGAGATAGATCCGGCGTTCCAGAAGGCTCTGGAATGCCTGGAAGGATGCCTGAAGTACCCTTTCGAGAGGCGTGAGCTGCTGCTGGAGGCCGTCACCCACGCTTCCTATGTGAATAGTGGGAAGGGGTTCAGCAAGTGCTATCAGGTACATCTTCCAGCTCATGTTGCCTGTTGTCTCGTGTCTGTCATCAGAAACCAGCCATGCACAAAATCGCTGCATGGTGACTTGTGGTTGCCAAGGAGGGCCTGGAAAGAATGGGTGGAAGGAATACCTCTGTATGCTGTTTCCTAGAAGGTAGAAGGAAATGAAGTTGCCCATTTGAAATAAAAGAGGAAGGAAGTTTATCTCTATGCCTTATTTTGAAATCTGTGCTGGTTCGCTTTTTGGTGTAAGCAGAGGCTGGAGTTCCTGGGAGACGCAGCCCTTGACTACCTCATCACGCGCCATCTGGAGCGCACTCATGAGGGCCTGTCGCCCGGCCAGCTCACAGACCTGCGGTCCGCGTCGGTCAACAGTGAGGCGTGGGCGCGCACTGCGGTGCGGGAGGACCTCCGGCTGCAGCGCTTTCTGAGGCACGGGTCGGAGGCCCTCCTTTCCAACATCACCTCCTTTGTGGTTTCACAACGCGAGGCTGCTGCCAGGGGCACCCCGCTCCACACATACGGCTCTGCCAACGTGCAGGCTCCCAAGGTGTGTCTCTTTGTTGATGCAGCTTCAGCCAGGTGCATTGTCGGCTGTCATGAATGGCTCACTTATAGCATGTCACTTGTCGTTAGGTTGTTCTCATGCTTGTACTCCCTTCATGGATGCGTAGAGGCTTGATTACTTGCAGCCTTGAATCCAGATGCCTGATTCCAGGTGCCTGCAACCCTAGAGTGGAGTCGAGAAACTTTTCTTCGGGTGGATGTGCCCACTTAAAGTGTGTATGTGCCCATATAGAGTGGGTATGTGCTCATGTGCAAATTCCCCTGCCGCTCAGCTTCGCCTTCGACTGCCGGGCGCGTGTGCTCTTTTCAGGCTCTTGGAGACCTGGTGGAGTCGATAGCGGGTGCTGTGCTGGTGGATTCCGGGTATGATGTCGAGACAGTGTGGACCGTCATGAGGCCTCTCCTGGAGCCGCTTGTCACGCCCGACACCATAGAGCTGCAGCCCTACCGCCGTCTCTTGGAGTTCTGCCAGACACACAGGCTGACACTCAAGTACCAGGTTACTAAGCTCGAGGGAAAGAGCGGCAAGGAGACGAACGAGGACGCCAGGGGCGGGGGTGCGGCGAGCATGAGGTTTGAGGTCCTGGTGAATGGCGAGGTTGTGGCCACCGTGGATCACGTGCAGAAGAAGCAGGGGAAGAAGCTGGCCGCTATCCAAGCCTTGTCTGTCATTGAGGTGAATGGAGGGAGAATATCTTACGAGTGCTAAGTTTCTCAGTTGTGTTCTAACGGGCAAAGATCTGTCACTCTCGTTTCTGTCTTTACCACACTGGCGATCGTAAACTAGGACAAGCCTACTACACCACCACTCAATGCTCTATGTTTCTCCTCTAAATCCTAAACCTGAAACCCGAAACCCTTGAGTAACCAAAGGATTCTCAGTGTCTCACCTTTGGTCAAGATGCACGGGGAAATGCATGGGATCCACGTGTGGTACGCCCGTTGCTTACATACAGTGTTTAGATAGTCAAGGGCTCTGCTTGTTGGCGATTACTGTCTGCAAATAGCCCGAGGAGAGTTGTCTGTGCAGGCAGCTTCTGTATCCTGTTGTATTTGAATGTGGCCGAGATTATGCTGTCAGGCTGTGTAAGACACATTCCTCGTCTGGAAGGTCTGGCGTGGTAACTTCTTGCCTCTGTGCTCGTTTTGCCTTCTCTTGTTGCTGCAGAGCCCTAACTTCAAGCCACAGAAGCAGCAGCAGCAGCAGCCTGCAAAGGGTTCTGACAGCAACAGCAGCGCAGCCAGACGCGAAGCCCACCTGGAAAAGCTCTTGGAGAGTGGGCGGATCTTCCTTCCTGCTCCTGCTCCTGCCTCAGCTCCTGCAGGAAAGGACCAAGAGAGAAGTGAACACAAGCTGGGCCCTGCTGAGGTGCCCCCCCGCACTGCTGCTCCTGGCACAAAGACAAGTGTGAAGGAGAGTGGGGAAAGTGCGCCTTCGCCTGCAGAAGTTGCTCCAGCAGCAGCATCAGCCACAGCGGCCCATCCCGCACTCGAGGCGCCCAGCCACGCCAGTGCCGGGAGCCTCTCAAGGACTCGAAGTGCCCCAGCTGCCAGGGTGAAGGCAGCTGTCATTGCGACAGGCTTGACTCTTGCTCCGCCTACAGCCCCTCAGAAGACTGCAGACACTTTGGCTGCACTAGGACAGGACGGGCTATGGGCAGGTGGCGATGCCGTGACAGGTGTCACCTTGAGCAGTTCTCAGAAGCCAGGCGAGGCCTCGAGGGCCGTGAAAGTGGACGCCGAGAGGGGCGTAGGTCCTGGGTTGACTGGAGCCATCCCGCCCCCCTTGGCAGCTCAGCTGGCAGTTGCTCCATCTTCAGCTTCAGAATCTCAGGAGCCTCAAAAGATCCTAATTGCTGCTCCCTCTCCTGCAGCGGCTGCACACCAAGGGCCCGTTTGTCTCTCCTCTCTGTTCTCCACCTCCTCACCCCATCCTCACGCTGCCACGCGGCAGCAAGGCTTTGCAATGGGCAGAGGAGGGGCTGGACAGCAGCGCGAGGCCATACAAGAGGAGGAAATATCGCTTATCGCCAGGGCTCTCCAGAACTTTGCCGCAGGTGCAGGCACTGGCCCAGGCACAGGCGCAGGCGCGGGCAGAGGCACCCACATTGCCCCCGCCCCTCCTCCTGGCTTGGCCTCCCCTGCAGCTCCTTGGGCCTCTGCTCCAGGTCCTGCAGGACATCCATTCTCCAGCCCCACTTTGGAAGACTCTGTTAGGGAGAACCGCGCAGCAGCAGCAGCAACAGCAGCAGCTGTGTTTAGCTCGCCGATATCGGCTACATCTTTTCTCCACAAGGCCGCTATTTGGCATAGTGGCAATGGCATCCAAGAGGACGAGGCCTCCTGGGAAAGGATGGGAATCAAGGTTGGTCGAACCTCTGCAGAGCAGGACAAAGTCTCACGCCTCGCGCCATGTGGCACTGTGTCAGGTGGCCTGGCAAGGCCATCATTCATCCCAAAGGCAGCTCCTACCCCCGCCATCTCAGCCTCTCTTACAAACTCACTGCAGCTTGGAAAGCCTGTCGAGATGTATGCTTATACAGCCCCTCCCGAGCCCTGGCCTGAGCCTGTGGACCCCCCCCCCACGTCTACTCGCAACACCTTCAAGCTGGGCTCGCACTTCGCCTGTAGTAGCAGCAGCAGCAGCGGCGGCGAAGTGTCGCCAAACCCCGATGAGCCTCCTAATTGGGCTGGGGGTTCCCCTAGCCAGCCCCTTTTTGAAGCTGAGAGTAAACTGGCCCTTTGGTCTACAGGAGAGGTCCCGCTGGACCCCATGGGTGAAGGCAGGTCCCAGCATGGACACGAGTGTGGAGGTGACACACGCTCTGTTGGGGACAGTGAGAGCCCTTTTAGCCGCCACTTTACACCCGTCTACCCAGGCGCTAATGTTGAGTCGCCAGCGAGTGCATATGCGCATGTTACTCCACCCCAGGCGACCAACGCCCCCATCTCAGGCAGGTTTAGCACATACGCCCCCCCCTCGAACAACCTCAGGGCGGGTGCTGCTGCCTCTCCAGGCCAGCAGCACTTGGTGCCAGCTGCCGCGTTGTCCCAGGAGCAGCTCAGCGCTGCTGTCTCCGGCATTCTCCAGCGCCTGACAAGCCAAGGCCCGCACGCGCTGCCCGCGGAGCAGGATGTTGCAGGCGCCATTGCAGGGCTGCTCCGTGAGATGTCCACGCCCCCTTCGCTCCCTTTTCAGCGCTCCACGCTGCATGAGCTTGGCGCCAGTGCAGCCAATGGCCCCAAGAGTCAGCAGCCCCTCTTGGCTCCCCAGTCCTCTCAGACTGCTGGGTGGGACGGAGGAGGAGCGCCTCTTCCACAGAGCGGCCAGGTGGCACAACCAGCGGTGCCCCTGCAGGGTGCGGCTCATGTGGCGACAAGGCCTCCTGAGCAACCCTTTGCTCAAGGTGCTCCAAGCACGGGTTGGGAAGGATTGACGGCCTCAGGGGTCCCTTATACAAACTCCCTTCCCAATACAGGTAAAGTATCCCTGCACCCTTCCTGTGACGTGCTGTCATTGGCATGCTTGTTTCTTGCCTTAGCTGCTCCTGTGCCTGTGGCAGGCGTGACTGTATCATTAAGGTCCACACGAGCCCTGTACCAAGGAACATGTTTCATCTCCAGCTGCAGCCGCCGCCACACGCACGTACACTCACATCCATCCGACTGGCGGGTGCTCAATGTTGTGCAGCAGTGCAACGTGGCCACACACCGCAGAACGAGCTATCAGCAATGGCACATGCCGTGAGTGAGCTCCACGAGATGTGCCAGGCCCGAAGGTGGGACTTATCGTTCATCGATGTCCGGCAAAGCTGCACATTGGGTTACCCTCTGTGAGTTCCCCTGCCTCTTCTCTTGTTCTCTCACTCTCTCTTTCACTGCCGCAGGCCTAGCTCATGTGCATGGAGTGCTCACCCACCCCTTCAGGCTACACCTGTCTGGCCATGCAGGCCATATCTGCCCGCCTAGGCGTCAGCCTTATTAGCAACAGCTTCTTGGTGAAGTTTGCCTCAGTGCCATATTATATCAAAATCAAGCACCACAATAACGATTGTAGTTTTGCTTGGGGACCCTGCGAGAAGGATAGCAAGCTCTGACGGGCTGGTGGCAAGAATTGGATCTAGTGTTGCCTGGGCGGAATCTGTGTGAGACTGTGCGTCTTAGCTGCCCTGTCGAGGCCAATGGGTTGTGAATAACTTTCTGTGAGGGATGTTCTTGAGCTAGCTTGCTGAGAATGGTTTTTGTGCAGAAATCCTGGGCCTGCCAGAAAATGCGACTGAGATTGCCGGATGCGCGTAGTGTGTGCAAATACTATCTTGTTGTCATCCGTGTTTGCCACTTAAACTTTGCAAGGGACGGAATTGGAGAAGGTGGCAAACAATGCAGCCATAGCAGCATATGTAATCACCTCTATAAAGTTTTGAGATCAGTACGCACTTTGTCAGATCCTCGGTAAGCATCAAGTCTGTGATTGACGGTATTTGTGCAAAGCCTCGTCTTTTGATTGGTAGTATGTGCCCTGATGGTAGTATGTATGTGGGTGATGCACCAGGTTTGTGATGGAAGCAAAGGTGACGTCGGCGGGAGGAGCTGAGCTCAGCATGGTTGGACAACCAATGAAGACGAAGAAGGCGGCCAAGGGCTCTGCTGCGGTCATGCTTCTGCGCAAGCTCAAGGATTCAATTTGAGCTAACTCCTTTCTTTACACAAGACATCACTTTAGGCCATTTGTTGCATCACTGTGCCTTTTTTTAGCTCTTTTCCTGGCTTGAGAAAGAGTGTTGAAGGCCAGCGTCTGCCCAAGGATGCCTAGAAGTGGAAGGGCGTGAATATGACTTGGTCAGAAATAGAGGCACCGGCGGCCTCTTGTTTTCAGCTGTGTACTGGACTAGTTCATGACAGTACGTTCTGGAAATTATAACATGAGGGAAGCGATCCTGAACTTAGGCAACTTAAAAGCAGTGCTTCAAAAGAGCTTGAAGCATTACGAGTATTTCTTAGTGCAGTAGCCTACGGCATTAGTTGCGGTAATCCAGGACCAGCTCTCTTACATTCCTTGACGTGCTTAGGTATGCCTTGCGCACACTGTCCGACTAGCTTACTACATTGGAGGCTAATATCCATCTGGTACATAAGCATAGTATTTGCACTACTGCAAGATTTTGGTAGTCGTTGTCATTCTTTTCATTCATTTTTTGATATCAACAGAAATCAGTGTTTCTATCCACCTGTCTACATAAAGGCAGACTTTTGTTGTTGAGACTGATAGTGTGAAAACCACCAAACATACAGTTTCTTTTCTTTAAAACAAGAGCACGCTGAGTCACAACCCGAGACCTGTATATATATAGTAACTGACTGATCAATAAAGTCATCCTGTACATGAAGTATGAACTGAATTTAGAAATCACCAGCATGACATTTTCAACAGAAACCTGACAATTGTTGACATATTGGACCCTAACCTACATGCAGCTCAACTACACCCTTAGCACACTCCTCGACATTCCTTCGTCACTCCATCTGCAATCATCAAGCCTTCTTGCCTGTCTTGACCTGCGTCAAGAACTGATCCAGACCAAATGGATCTGCCTCCACAGCATCCTTCTCGAACTCCACAGGTTTATCTCTAGGTGCACCCCTCTCAGTGGCACCCGCAAAGCCCTTGTCAGCTCTGAACTTGTCTGTCTTGAGCACCTTGTCAAGGTCCCCATCCCCACCATAGACCTCGTCGTCAGCAAGCTTCCTGTGCTTGTACAAGCCTCCAGCACCTTCCCTGTTGAAGAGCCCCTTGTCATACACGTTGTACGTGTCCTCGGCAGCAAACCCAGACTCCATGCCCTGCTCCTGGTTAAACAACCGCTGGTCATACATGACTTCGCCCTTAGCAGCGCCAGTCGACGCCATTCCAAGCGCAACCTTCTCACTAACATCACGATCACGGTCACGCGTGATTTTGCTCTTCTTGCCACCGGCAGCTTCCTTTGCCTCTAACCTCCTCTCCCTTTCTCGCTCCCTCTTCCTGTCCTCCCTGATTATCTCTCGCTTCATCCTCTCCTCTCTCTCTTCTCGTGTCTCTCCCTTCCTCGGCACTTCATCCTCTCTCAATGAAACATTTCCTCTAGCCACTCCTGCACTGGCCATTGGTGTCTCTGGTGCGACTTCGCGAGGAGCAGCTGGCCCACCAGCACGCTCCATGCGAGCCCTCTGTGCAAGCGACCTCAGCTCTTGCTCCTTCTTTTCCTTCTCCTTGAGCATTACCTCGCGCTGAATCTTGGACCTCATCTCAACAGCCTCACGAGCCTTGTTCTCCGCAACATATAGTGACTCTGAGAGGCGAGCAAAGTTGTCATTGATTTGTACTTCCTGAAGACCTCGCCCATCCGCTGCCAGACGCTTGTCTAGAGGAATTGTGTACCCTTTAGGATTCTTCCAGTTAGAGATACAAGGGGGAATTTTCCAGTCTTGTTGATCCTTCACAGTCACGGGACGAGGAGGAGAGTGCAAGACAGGGACTGGGGGAGAACCGGAGGCTTTAGGAACTCTCTTATGCTTAAATTTAGGTGGCTCTAGAGGATCTTTAGGGACTTCAACCATGCGAATAACTCGCTCTTTAGCTCCAGAATTGAATGCGGCCCCTTGGTTTGAAGGAGTGTATTTGATAAAAGTGGGAGCATCCGGGTTCCCGGGTAAACTCTTCGGCTGTGCAGCACTCAATTTTGTACTCACAATCTTCTCAAGAGCCTCCCTCGTACGCTGTGTCGTCTCATCAATCTCCTCATCCGCAGGCCTTGCAAGCTCCCCTTCTGCAATATCCTGAATCTTAGGGACCAGTTCCCTATGTTGTGTATGCACAATCTTTGAGGCATTTTCACCCTGTTTTACAATAGCATCAAAAGCGACCCTGCCTTCAGCATCAACATTTACAGGCAGAACCCTGCTCGTTGCCTTCTCCTCTTTCCTCCCCATATCAAGAGGATACTGCGCTACATGAATCTCAGGAAACGCACCCCCATCACCAAAGTCTTCCACTTTTCGAGGAACAAAGCCCCCCCGCTTCCCATATGGAGGCGGCTCCCTGAAGCGACTACCCGCTGCAGGCTTAACCTCCTGTATGGCAGTACCCCTGAACCAGGGGTCAGATCCTGCGTCATATGCTGGAGCTTGGTGCTTAGGAGCAGGCAGTTGTCCCAGCAGCTTCACAGCCGAAAGGGCTGCCATGGCTTCTGAATCCAATACGCTCGACTCTGACGAGAAACGAATGATATATTATCTACACAAGACCTAGCTTAGTGGCACCTCTAGAGAATAGGTACGAGAGTGCGCTTACAAAATCACGCGCCTTCAAAAGATCCCGCTTCTACAGACGTACTGCAGCTCTACTCCCTGGACCTAACCCTCGTAAAACACTATCTGCTGTGTCCGGTATGATGCACTTAAATGTATAGATGGTTTAAAGTTATATGGTAGACAAGGGTTTGTTTACGACCGGATGTGGTCTTGCATGGCAGCAGACCGAAATATAAATGCGTAAAAATACTGAGAAATACAATATCGCCCTCTTTCACATCCATCCACCTGCCGTTTGAAGCTCTGATAACGGTTTCAACGCGTGACGACCAATATCAGGTCTGAGACCGTACACTTAGAATAATACATTTCACGCGAGTTCACTTTGGGGAACAGCAGTCCGCTGGCCTTTCAGCATGCTTACGCAGTTTTACGCAGCTTGTGTGCAGCTCTTATGGCAGCCGTGTGAAGGCGTTCTAAATTGTTTATGGGCTGGCTCCTCTCAGCAGATCTTACCACTAGTAGAATCAAGTGTTGACTGGTAGTTCCTTTTCTGTAATCAACAGCTTCTTGTGTTCTTTTTTCACATGATTAATAAATAAGAGCATTACTCTGAAGGACTTCTGTCATTGCGCAGGGTGATACAATATATTTGCGTGCATCTTGTATTGGGGAAAGGCTTCCGAATTTTTTAAGCTATCGGACAAAACGAGTGAAGAATAGCAGATGTCCATTGTCCGTCGCTGGTCATGTTGGCTGGCTTACTTTCTTCTGATGTCCCTAAAGAGAGGATATAGAGGTCTAAGAAATTTATATATCACTGAATGCAGGTACTTGGGATTTTTAAGTGGGAGACTGACACTCGCGAGGCAACATAAATAACATGCTTCCATTTCCGCTACCATAAGAATGCTAGAGATTGCTCGAGACAGGAGTTGCGTCCATGAAGTCTGCCTGGTTGTTTGTAGCCAGGTCAATGAGTCTTCTTTTGAGTTTATTTGTTATCTTGCAGCTTAGGGAGTGATTTATGTCATGAAGGATGTGCAATCTGTTTTTTTGCTATAAGGATGGACCTGAGATACTGAAAGTCAGTGGGACCAAAAAGTGGTAGCAAAGCTGCAAGCAGCCTAGTCATGGCAACTTCGCCATGATTTGCAGCAGTAGTAGGAGGCGGAGCTGCTGAGTTGGATAAGCCATGCTCATGTGCACAGGTAACTCCTACTCGAACAATGTAGCTTGATAATGAGTCGCTATTTTGATCAGTATGTCAACCTTCTTAACATTCGCCATAGAGTAAAGTCCTGGTAGTCTGCATATGCACTTAATGTTATGGGCTTGCCGATGATGACCACACCTTAACATATTGCGCAAGGGTTCTGATGATTTGCCGCTTTTAGAGAGGCGAACATGTGACCTAAACCAGTAACTATTCTGATGGCAAGCTGCAGCAGAGTATTCTTCTGGGCATGGAGACAGCCTACGAAGAAACATAAGTTGCATAAGTTAGTTGTTCAAAGCAATGTATCTCATCTCTTCCTAAATATGCTGGTATGTTTTCCATTTACCAGTTACCTAGAGTTTCTGTGGACTGGAATATTTCTCTTCTCCTGCCTAGTTTGCTTTGCATAAGTGCAAGCTTCATGAAGCTAACCTCTGGCTTGTACCGCTTGACACTCATTTTCCAGGTCTAAGCACGCCCAAGTGACGCCATCCATTTTGAGAAGGGCGTGGACTTATCCCGACAAATTATGCTCATGAGGTCCCATGACCTTTTTTTGTCTCACACCTGACATCATGGCTGAAGGCCGACTATGTCGGCCCAACTAGTCGTTTATGCAAAAGTTTCTGGTGCGCAGGTGTTTTAGCCTCGTAGCATCAGTCAGGTCTGGTTCACACTTAGGAGTCCACACCAGCAACATAGTGTTGTGTACTTGGTAGTTCTTCAGGAGTACTATGAATAAGCTCAATATTTAACGCTCAGCTAGCTGAAGAATCCAGTATTCCTGGTTATTGCTCTGTGTGTGAATCAAGTAGAGAGGGAGCAAACTGTGGGGGTACATCGGAAGGCAACTGGTTACCAAGGTCACACGTATTTGAGACATTCTTGATTTGCCCAATCTTGGAACCTCTTTATGCCAAGCATCTCCAGTCCTTACTTAGGACAAGAAGTGTTGATAGCGTTTGCGAGCAATTGAGTTCACAGCTGTCTATCATTTCTACGCAATGAAAATTTTCTTCATGGTCATGCCCTTCAGGTCCTTCACAGAGACAAAACTCCATTGCGGAGACTGTCCAAATTTTCCATACATGACGAGCTTGGGAGCATACAACTGCCTACAATACCATCCCCAGCCCTACTTTTGCATGACCGTATGTATCCCCGCAATGTGTGCAACCATCATTGCATCCAACAGGGAACCTGGACTTTGAGTAGGCCACTCCAAGACACATATGCAGTCCAAGCTAGTGCACACGCGGACAAAACAAAAGATAACAACCCAGCCATGTGGATGACAGCACACTGCATCTCTTTCACAAGAGGCTGTCGATACTACGTAGTAAACACATGCGTGTACGCGATTTTTATGGCCTATTGGTGACAATGCTTAATTCTGAAAAATGGGATTGCTGGGTGGACAGCTTGTAATGCATCGTCATATAAAGACGCCACATAGGCTTGTCATCAACACACTTGCATGGTTGACACAACAGAACAAAGCAAAGGGAGTAAAAAGTGAAGACAAACTAAACGAGTATTTAGTATGCAATGCGCAATAAGTAGAATATGTACAGGGGTGCCCCTATGTTGCTGGAATGTGGCTCGCAGGACCACTATTGAAGTACGTGAAAAAGTACAGCTTCAGCACGATCCCGAGACCTATCTGCAGGAAGACGCAGATGCCAACAATGACCAGCCAGCTGTCGTGGTTGGCCATGAGCTGGGCTCTCAAGTTGGTGGCCAGGAACGTCGCCGACAGAACCGTGGCCGCGAGGACGATGACCCAGCGAACAATCTCCAGCGGGATCACCGAAACAAACTGCTCACAGCAAAGCCCAGTATACAGAGCGACTTGCTCAGGCCCCTACTACCTGCTCAGCAATCAGCCCAGAGCATTTCGCACAAGCAAAAGCGACAGCTCCTCTGGTTAGCTAGGGCAGGCCAAATGAAAGAGGAAGGCAACGGCGTAGCTCTCTCCCCCATATAGCCTCGACTGCCAAACTGCCTCCGCACGTTGTCCTATTGCATATTAATTCTCGTGGTACAATCCGGTACAGTCTTCCTGATGCTGCCACAACATATACCAGCTATGATAGTGGAGGTAGATCTGAAATCTGCAGCTACCTGGCACTTAAGTGTCCGCTTGAAGGCATACACAGCGTGACTTTCAAAGCAGTTTCTAGGAAGGGAATTGGGGGCGTACATTGAGGGTGAGTTTGATGGGCCAGGACAAAGTGGCCCCTTTGGGAACAAGAGAGGAGCAACCCAGCAGATGCATTCTCGCCAATCTGCTTGTAAGTATCCCTCACTTGTCTCTAGGACCCTCCCTGATCATGCTAGCCCCTAGCTTCTAGCCGCTGGCGCCATCCTGCCCTCAATTCTCTCCCCCCCTCCCCACTCGACACCTCGAGGCCCACTCTTGACCTCCCTTCCCGCACAAAGAACTTGTGCACGTTGATTCCAGATGTAAATGATTTCAACTTTCAGGGCTCTGCAATTGCACAATTTCTCCCCACGCTTCCAACCCCTGTAGAAGGGAGAAAAACAAAGAGGCCACAACGTTGCTGCGATCACTTCAACTATTCACTCAGGCAGCTTCGGGGTTGGAAATTTATGAGGAGCATACGGCACGATAGTAGCAAGAAGGGAGATAAATTCGAGGGACTCAAAGGTCCCCCCAAAGACACACATTAGCTTAAGGCATCAAAATGAGAATAACTTCCTTTTACACATTCCATTAAGCTTGCCGCGGCCGCAAGCATCTGGCTTAGCGTGGTTACTGGGAAAAGACAACGCTTGCCGGCCTTTGACCTGCTAAAGTGCCTCCTCCAAGCAAGCAGGAGAAGGAGACCCAGGGGGGAACTGCCAGAGGCACTCACAGAGGTGGGGATGAAGACGAAGAGGGAGTAGCCGTAGAGGCACCACAGCTGCACCAGCCCCGCGGAGATGTTGAGGTACTTGAGGAGGAAGTAGAGGCCCGCGGGGACGATGGCCGCGTAGCCGTAGAAGATGCCCGTGGCGGATGACACCTTGGTGATGTCATAGTACCACTTGTCGTGTCCCGATGCGCCCGTCTTGTGGCTCAGGTAGCCCGACAGGTTGCCGAAGGCGGCTGTCAGAAAAATGAGCGTGGTGCATATCCAGAAGGGACCGTACCTGCAACATGACCGCACCGGGATCAGGTCTGGAATAAGCGAGGAAGAGAAGGCAGCACAAACAGCCTCGAGTACCTTTAGTTCATCGCCTCCAGCAATGGCTACAGCACCCGTCACTTGCTTTTCACAGACCTCCTGCACGTACTTCTAGGGCGTGAGCATGGGGGGTAAACTTGCTTTGTTTTGGGGGGTTTTATATGAATAATACTTTCCCTCATTTCTTTCAAACAGCTGTCACATTTGGGGTATCTTTCTTTGGCCCTTATTCACCATGGACAATATTGATGATTGCGTTATTTTCAGCTAGAAGGACTTCTTCCCCACGCCGTAGAGTGCTATGATGTACCTTGAATTTGCAGAAAGTTTTGTGGCCATTATATGCAGACAAACCAAAACCTTTCAAGATTCTTACTAGAAACAAGAGGAGAATAGAGAAGGGAGAAAGACATATGGAAGTGAAACAAGGAGGGTGACAGACTGGAGCACACTTCCGCAACGAGTATAGAAAACCCTCTACTTTCTTTGAGCTTGTTTGATACATCCTATATAATCTCGCCGGGAAGGGTCTTTCCGCCGTATGTTGCCTGGATACATAGTGCTACTGCACCTTTATCATAGCTCTAATGTGGCTGAACACTGCTACTCCCTGCGTGGAAAAAGGTGTTCTGCAGTTATACCAAGGTAAAACATAGAAGTATGTTCTCAAGCTTGCATGCCTCGCAACTTGAGCTGGATGTAGAAAACGCATCAAAACATGCAGACCGTGAAATTAAAAAGTGCAAAGACCTCGTTCCATGCATGTGCAGCATAGTCTGCTCATAGAAGCAATGGCTTCAGAAAGAGGCTTGACCAAGGATAGAGATATTACATGTCGGGGTTTAGGCTCGTCTTCTCCAGAAAGGCGGAGCGGGGATAGGGTAGCAGCGAGTCTCGGATGCGATCGAGGACATCCACAGTGTCCACGTCAAAGTATGGGCGGTAGAAGCCCACAGACAAAAACCCCCACCTAGAAGAAGGTGGCTCACTCCCCTGGTGGTGCCCTGGGCCTGGTGTGGAAAATGAATCTGCAGATAGAGCAATGAACTACTTCATCATCACATTCAGTTTTTGTGACAAGTAAGCCATTGTGTTGCAGAGATTGTGGATTGACGATGGCATGTCCATGTGGGATGAGTCATTGGACATGCATCAAGCTATTCCTTTGTCAAATGCAGGTGACCACGACTCGCTGATTGTTTCGACCTGAGGCATAGCAGCCAAATCTTAAGAGAAAGGAATCAACTTTGCCCTGCTTCATGATTAGAACATGTTTCCCAGTGACGACGGACATACCACCAAGTCACGACCCTGTCATACAGGCCTAGTGCAAACATCATCTAATACAGCTGACACTTCCCCGTACATGGACCGCTAACTGGACAAACGATACTGGAGTACACCACAGTTTTAGTTCTGCAAGTCACCGGCTTGAATACACTACCATCTGCATTGCGTGGTGGTTGAGATGATCCGGTCACCCTGCCAGGTGCATTTGCTGATGAGCCAGCCACGTATGTTGAATCTGCAACAAAACATAGCTTCTTATTATATATGGACATTTCACCGCTGCACCATTATAAACGTTCCCGAGGGAATGAGCTTCAGAGGCCTCTGGCATAGCAAAAATGATGTGCACTCGTTCTTACCTTGAAACTGTAGCATAACATCTGGCCCAGCTGCTACCTGCTCACAAGCCAACACTAAATTATTATTGCTGACAAGCTAGTAACATATTTGAAAGATTGCTTCCCCTCATCGAACTTCGGAGTTAATGGCCATGTGTGCCCTTACCGGAACTGTACCAGTCACCTTGTCATATTCCGCCATCACCTTCCACAGTTAGCAGACGAAATATATCCAATACCGTCTGCAGAAGAAGGGTTTTTTTCAAAAAAACTTGCTGCTAAGAGCAGTGGACTTATATTCTTACGATGAATTTGGCCATCATTTGCTGTGTAAGGGAAAAGATGGCATGGCAGTACATGGAGGGTGCAAAAGGGACGACCACTTCCAGAACGGTTGTAGCATGTCAGACCGTTGGCGACCGGCTAGGTAGAAGCTAATTTATATCACGTGCGAGTTCAGGTTCCCTAAAGAGATACAAGCCTTCTCACGATTTCCATACACCGGCAATGTCTATTACCGTGGTATATCTTAGCATTTTCAGATATATCTTCTTCCTCACGCGCTTTCTAATGGACTTGTACCTCCGTACGGGAGACCTCAGATCCGCGCCGGGTCATCTCTAGGACGCTTCGTAAACAATGGTGTTCAGCGTTTGAAGTCGTCATTCGTCACCACCAGAAAATTCGATTCGCGCGTGCCGCTCCACCACTTGACTCTGCTTGAAAGTTGACACGCCTTTGCCCTTCTCTTCGCCAGTTGACGTCTGCATTGATGCCAAATGATGGGCACGACACAATACCGTCACAACTCCGTCTCCCAACCTCATCCTGCATAAGAGCACTCTCTTCGACGACCGTAATATTCTTGTTTGCTTGTAGGTATCCAACTTGAGGTTGTTGCATCGAAACTTAGTGAAAAAATCTTTGGCCACAAGGAAGGTCTGTCTGTGTGGAGTGTCTGCATTGGAGACCTTGTTTGTTAAGACGAAGTAAACCTGCTGGGTCCAGGTTCACGTCGGGTATGAGCTTCCAAGACATAGAATCGGGGGTTCCGCCTCCCCGATTCGGAAATAAAAATAATGCTGATGATCCGAGCAAAGGGGTTGCTGCTGGTGTATTCCAGATGAATACAGCAGTTTCTTCTTTTAAGCTCTTAATGAACACCCTTGGTACTCCCAAAGATACACCATTCCTTCGAGAGCGGTTGTAAGTGTAGCGGAACCTCCTCAGTTTTTACATTATGTTGTTGCTGGTAGTGAAACGAAGAGATGATATGGTGAGTGCAGGTTAACGGGCGGTAGTGCGGCCCTTTCCCATGCCTACCTATGAGGGCGACTTACAGCAGACATTATGTCGGGTTTTTCAGGCATAAAACGAGGCAGCGGATAGGGCAGCTTGCGAAGGAGACTGCAGCAAAACTAAAAGATGCCAGTGAGGACGATCATGCAAAGAACGTCAGTGTAAGTGTCATCATTCGGGAGTTGGTTAAATGAGTATAATAAGCATCATCATGCTTAGCTACTTTTTTACCAGTGTTTGTCATGTTGAAGGGTCATGAATTTAGGGTATCCGCAAAGAGTTTTGCATGTGGGACTGATTACTGCTTCTCTTCCTCACTCCTTGTAATGTAAATGCGTGTGGGATTTCAACCAACCCTCACCTCAGGGCACCATCACTGGCAATAATCGTGCACTGAGCTGGTACTTATCACGATGAGAAACAACTTCTTGTACGACTTGAGCCCAGCTCTTTGGTTTGAATATTGAAAAATGAACATGAAGCTGGTAGCCTGGTTAAAGCGGTGTACCTTCCATGCTTGAAAAGAGCAGAGATTAATATCTGTATAAAGTGCATTGCTCCGGTGCGCTTGTTTTTCTGCTCCTGCGTCAGACGAGCAAGAAGCTGAGCGATGCAAAGCTGGCCAAGGACTTTCAGGCAGTCCTGAAAGACTTCCAGAAGACTCAGCGGATTGCGGCCGACAGAGAGACGGCCTTTGCACCCTTTGATGCTCCTCCGACCCAAAATGGGAGCATGACGAGCAAGTAAGCCCAGCAGCGCTTGCTTAGATGGTTCATGCCCTTCCTCCTACAGATGTCAATCATTAGGTCATCAGGTCATGGGCTTGGTCGTGATCTTTTTCTGCCAAGTTGAGTCTACAGTCTAGGACCTTATGGAGTTGGTAGGGATAAGGAGTGCGTCCATCTCGTGCTCTCGGGGTGCCCTCTGATGCAAGACCTTTTCCACACCATTTTTGACTTGGGTACTTCTTTCCACACTCCCGGGGAATAAAAATTCTGCGTGTCAGTGTCTCTGGGGAGATTTTAAGTGGAATACAATCGTGTTTCTCACCTTGATGCATGCCCATCCCTCTCGCTGTATCCTTCCGAGCTCCCTTGACACTCCTGGTTTATGCGATGGGCGCTGGTGGCAGCGGCAGGCCACACGCCAATGGGCACAGCGGGGGCGAGCAGCTGATGCAGCTTCAAGAAGAGCAGCCCCTGGTGCAGCAGCAGAGGTGAGGGCTCTCTCTCTCTCTCTCTCTCTCTCTCTCTCTCTCTCTCTCTCTCTCTCTCTCC
>WELA01012282.1:510657-521984 GCA_009602735.1 Mesotaenium endlicherianum
GAGAGAGGGGGATAGCGTACTAGGGGCAGAGCGGTGGGAGGTTCTACCCCACGCCTCAAACTCACACTCAAATGTGAGCCAGCCACGCTTGCAATGTGACACAGGTGGTGGACGGGCAGGTGGAAACCGACAAGCCAACGGGGAGGCAGTGACGGAGAGCGCAGGCTTGGCGCCAGCTGGCCTCCCTCACCCTTCGGGACGGCGGGGGAGGATCAGCAGCGGAGGACGGGCTGTGGTGGCACCGTAGGGACTCACCCGCCACCATACCAGCATCCCTGCCGCCCCGGGGGGGGGGTTGGGGGCAGCTGCAGCCGCAGCGGCTGCCGCCCAGCCGGTGCTTCATCTATTAGCGCGCAAGGGTCAGGTTCAGGGGCTAGGGCTCAGGGTTCTGCGCTTCACTCGCATGCGTCAGAGTTCAGGGTTTCCTTGCGTGCGAGGCCCGGGGGTGGGGAGAGGGGGAAAATTTGAACAAAGAGCACGCAGCTGCGGTTTCCCTCCGCGGAGCGGCGCCAGCACAATGGCTCCCTGTGGGAGGCCCACTCGAGTTCCCACGTGGGGGCACGCATGGGGCTAGGCCCACTACCAGCTGGCGGGCACGCACACTACGCCTTTCGATTTGCATGCTTGCGAAGCTTACACACGAATATGTATGCTGGGCAGGGAGGGGGCCAGGGGTGCAAGGGGGGCGNGAACTCCTCCACCTCCTCCTGATGCTGTCTGACGGCAGCGAGACCGCCTCCAACGGCAGGCGACGCCGCCGCACTCTTCCGCAGCCGGCCCCGCTCCGCGTCGGCATGCTGCTGCTCCTGTCGCCGCTGTTGGGACAATGTTTGCGACTGCTTCTGTTGTTGCTGCTGCTGCTGCGGCTGTGTAGTGCACGTGACAAGCCCGAGCCCGGCCTGCTGGGGCGGTGGCGGTGATCGAAGCGGCACGGGTAGCCGCAGGACAGACTGCTCCGCGGCACCCTGCTGCTGCTGCTGGATGACCTGCTGCTGCTGCCGAATGACCTGCTGCTGCTGCAGCTGCTGAATGAGCTCATGCTGCTGCAAAGAGCTCGTGTCGCCGGGCACTGGAAGTGCTGTCCCCGGGAGTGGCGAGGAGTGGACCCGGGGGGCGCCACACGNAGACAATCCCAGGCAATTCATGCCTGCCAGCCACACCTGTCCAGCTAATCGTCACCTCATTCAGGACATCTGCCTATTGGCTCATATTTGACGTGCACAGTTTCCCCTGGGAACTCCAGCTTGCATGGGGTGGGGCTGAGGTAGCCGGGTAAGCAGCAGGAGAGAGCCCCCCTCCCTCCCTCTCCTTGTGTTAAATAGTGGCGGCCGCTGCCTTTGCCTCTGCAGTCCAGCCTATCTTATCCGTCTATTGCCTCCAGGCAAGCAACCGACAACTCCCCAGCACACACACTAGCTGCAGCGCAGCAGCGGTGGGCAGCACTCGGGTCACCTGCCCCTGACTACCTATCTAACTGAGGGCCACGTAGGTGCTTTGCTAAAGAAAGGGAGGTGCTTGCTTTAAAAAAAATGGGTGGATTCCTTTCTGTCAAGAATCCCTGCTGATGGCCGAGCTCCACCTCGGCTTCGTGGAATGACTGGCCAGCTCATAACCGGTTTCCTTCATCCCTCTTATTTTCAGCTCCAAACCCCCCCCCCCTTGTCTTCCTCTCCACTGTGCCCGCCCGCACTGTCCTTCCCCCCATTGGCTTCGTGTACAGATCACCCCATAAAACGTTCAAAAATTATAGAAGGGGGCAACAAGAGTGAGAGTAGTACCGCTCTTGCTCTATCTCCCTCTGCTGCTCTTTTGCTTCCTTCAAGATCCGCCCGCTTATGCTGGTGGCCAAGTACTGCTCAATGAAAACGCAGCCCAATAATCCCGTACGCGCAGGGGTGAGCAGCAAGTCGTGCACTCTGTAGTGAAAAAATGCAAAACGGGCAAGCTCAACAAAGGCTGTACCTCGAGAGAAAGAATGAAAGTGTGTAATAAAAACATGCAGCTGTGCAAGCTACTAGATTGCGGCACCTTCTACAGTGCTTCTTGTGACGCATCCTGTCTACACGCCATGTACTCACATCCTCTGGCTCTTGACGATTACGGGCCTTGGGAGCTTTCTGCTTTATACTCCGCTCATTCATGAAATCCTCGTTCATTTCTTGATCTAACGTGGTGCTGTGCTTTTCGGTCGCGCCCAAAGGCCTTTTCTTTCCCTTCTGCTTCATGTCTGTATCTGTTCTATAAGGAAAGGACGCTCACAAGTTCTCAATCGCGGAAAGTACGACTACCAGAAACGGCTCTTGCAAACGCTTGGAGTGAAGCAGGAAGAGCGAGAATACGATGACGCCGAAATCCTCCAGAAGTCGGGTGTAAATGGTTGGAAAGCTAGGATGCACATGTAGCGCAGCTAACTCAAGACCGCAGTTAGCTCCCGCATGCAGACGCTCGATCGTCAGTTATTTTGGTGTTACTTGGCAGTCTATAAACTTCGCAGTCTTGCACACGAACGTGAAGCTTGCCGAGGTATCCGGCCACTCTGTCGCACTGTGTAGCGTATTTAGGCCAACTTAGGCCATTATAGGCGGCTCTTCATTTCTAGCAAGTCGTCGTGACAGTTCGTCATCGTCTATGTGACACTGTGAACGAGAAAGGGGATGGTCCCAGAAAGTGCTCATGCATCGGACGCCATCGGATCGGACGGAATACAGACCACAAGGTGCGTTATGAATCGTGATTAATCCAAAAAGGGGAGATCATTTGCCGTGATGCAACGAGATATATTACAGCCGTCCGTTATAAAAACCTAAGTTTAAATTTGTTTTTAAACGTATGATATGGTACGTAAGAACGTACAATCTTATAAAGGATCGAAATAAAGCCGTCCGATGTAACTTCGGATGGCTATAATCACTTCAAAAACACAATATACGCCGTGAATTGCAATATCTCAATTGACTTCCAAGCTTCAAATCTTAGCCGAGAATGAGTCACAGTAGCCAGACATCCTCGATTTGCTTACAACCTCCAGACATAACTTCCCTCATCTACGCAAAGTTTTCAAAGCAAAGAATCACAATTAAAGAATTCAAATTCAATACCACATCATTCTCTCGCTGGTGTCAAATTAGAAGGTATGAAGCGTCTGAAAGTCACCCGCTATTTCACCTCTCCACCCACTTCAAGTGCACCTAGAAACATGTCTCTCCCTCTAAATTGCAGGCTGTTTGCCAGTCCAAACTCCAGCTTACTCCTCGCTGTCTTGGCTCCCTCGATACTGGCCCCTCTTGCCTGGCATTACCACCCCCCCCCCCCCCCCCCCCCCCCCCCCCCCCCCCCCCCCCCCCCCCCCCCCCCCCCCCCCCCCCCCCCCCCCCCCCCCCCCCCCCCCCCCCNGTCAGTGGGTGTGATAGCGCCCTGGCGCAGCCAAAATCTTGCTCCCACAATGAGAACATGGCGTACACATGTAGCCTGCTCTCATTTCCCTCTCCGTGCAATAGTGGCAGACAGGGCTCGTCGCATAATGCTAGTGGAGAGGGGAGCATGTTCGGTGCAGGAGATGCATTTGAGCACATTTGAGGGTCTCACCTTGCTCCGCAACGACCTTGGCCCCACCCTGGCCCACTCGAGCACGTGCAGGGCAGCCCTCCTGCGCCGGAAGACTCTCGAGCACGTCTTCCATCATCGCACGCGCAGCGGCCTCGTTCTTCTCGCACGCCTGCAAGTGGGCCTCGTATGCTACCCTCTCGCCCGCGGCCCTGTCCTCCTTCGTCTGCCCCGCATCGACCTGGGACAATACCACATCATTCTCTCGCTGGTGTCAAATTAGAAGGTATGAATCGTTTGAAAGTCACCCGCTAACTCACCGCTCCACCCACTTCAAGTGCACCTAGAAACATGTCTCTCCCTCTAAATTGCAGGCTGTTTGCCAGTCCAAACTCCAGCTTACTCCTCGCTGTCTTGGCTCCCTCGATACTGGCCCCTCTTGCCTGGCATTACCAAACCCCCCCCCCCCATCAAGCACCATCGTGCGGGAGAGAGTCAGTGGGTGTGATTGCGCCCTCGCGCAGCCGAAATCCCGCTCCCACAGCGACAACATAGCGTACACATGCAGGCTGCTCTCATTTCCCTCTCCATACAATACTGGCAGACAGATTTCGTCGCACAATGGTGGTGGAGAGGGGAGCCTGTACGGTGCAGCAGATGCATTTGAGCACATTTGAGGGTCTCACCTTGCTCCGCGACGACCATGGCCCCACCCTGGCCCACTCGAGCACGTCCAGGGCAGCCCTCCTGCGCCGGAAGACTCTCGAGCGCGTCTTCCATCATCGCACGCGCAGCGGCCTCGTTGTTCTCGCACGCCTGCAGGTGGGCCTCGTACGCTACCCTCTCGCCCGCGGCCCTGTCCTCCTCTGTCTGCCCCGCATCGACCTGGAACATCTCATCTCGGGGCCCCTCATCCTCCTCCTCCACCTCATCCTCCTCCTCCTCCACCCCGTCCTCTTCCTCACCCTTCTCCCCCTCCTCCTCGTCGGCGCTGTCCTCCGTCCCCCAGTCCTCACCTTCATCTGAATCTTCACCCCACTTGTACGCCATGCAATGCTCCAGGTCTTCGAGGAGAATGACCTCCGGGGCCCCATCCAGGATAGCCACCACCTCGCCCTCTCTCCACTGCTCGTGCTGAGGACGAGGAAGCCCACTTCCCCCCCCCCGTTCAGGCTTCTTCTTCGTCCAAAATTGCCAAACACGTGTGAACACGGAGTGTCGCCGGGCCCTCTAAGCATTTGAAGCAAGTCACTCACATCTGTGCAGGCGAGGGACATCACAACAAACCCGGACTGGGAGAGCGTGTAGCAACATACGAGATTCCTGTGCTCACCAGGCTCACCGCTATACAGACGACCCCTGCTCCCCGTCACCCCTCACCCCTCATCACAGGATAGAACGCAAGGAGCGGATTATAGTACCCCAAGAGGCATTGTACTTGCATGGGGAGGAAAGCAAGAGGCACCTCTTGATTGCTGCCCTCAAATTCCCGAGGCAGCCTGGCTGCCCGGCGAAGGCTCGCCCGCCTGATCCCCCAAGGGTCACAGCGGGCCTCGTGGGCTCGGACTGGGGTGGCCCTGTGTGCGAGGGAGCAAAGGCAGCAAGCCAGATGGGACCCTAATTTCTCGCGCACGCAGGAGGAGGGGTGGCTGGTGACGTGAGGGCGGAAGCGGGAGCGAGGCAGCGAGGCAGCGTCGTGTGAATTCGGGGGTGGGTAGTGGGACACATGCATTGGGATAGACGCCTGGTTCATTCGTGCTCTGCAAATGCAGATGGGTGCACAGGCTCGTCGTCAAGCCATGTTTCGACGATGGGCCTGCCTGGGAGTGGAGAAGGTGGCGGGACACCTACATGTAGAATAGGCTCGCGTCAAGATGCAATGCGGCTTGTATAATAATGCGGTGGTGTCTCACGGTGGCTAGGCACGTAAATCAAAACGGCTAGTTGATCGTCAATTGATCGTCCATCGTTTGACCCCTAATTGCGTGTGCAAGAGAAGTGGCGGGACACCTTTACACGGATGGGCCACCATCGCATCGCATCGTCACTTGGAGCCAGCAAGCAAGGTCCGCACCAGTCCGCACCCCCCAAATGTCATGCACCTACATGCGACGGAAGAAATAAAAAAGCAAACGCCAGTGCGTGCGGAGCAGGGGCCGAACCACAATGGTTCGACGCCATCGCACTCTGCATTCGTACAGGCTGGGGCGTGACGCCGCCTCCGGGTCGCACTCGGGCTCCCTCGCCAGCCTGCCGCGGGGGGGCGGGGGAGGCACGCAGATGAACTCCTCCACCTCCTCCTGATGCTGTCTGACGGCAGCGAGACCGCCTCCAACGGCAGGCGACGCCGCCGCACTCTTCCGCAGCCGGCCCCGCTCCGCGTCGGCATGCTGCTGCTCCTGTCGCCGCTGTTGGGACAATGTTTGCGACTGCTTCTGTTGTTGCTGCTGCTGCTGCGGCTGTGTAGTGCACGTGACAAGCCCGAGCCCGGCCTGCTGGGGCGGTGGCGGTGATCGAAGCGGCACGGGTAGCCGCAGGACAGACTGCTCCGCGGCACCCTGCTGCTGCTGCTGGATGACCTGCTGCTGCTGCCGAATGACCTGCTGCTGCTGCAGCTGCTGAATGAGCTCATGCTGCTGCAAAGAGCTCGTGTCGCCGGGCACTGGAAGTGCTGTCCCCGGGAGTGGCGAGGAGTGGACCCGGGGGGCGCCACACGGCTCTCGAGCGGGTCCCCCGGCCTGCACAGGCTGCTGCTGCTGCTGTTGCACGAGAGCATGCAGGAGAAAGAGCTTNTCCTCCGCCATGTGCAGCTCACCTCCGAAGCTGGATCCCCGTGAGTTCTCTCATGTCGCGCCTCAATGACCTTGCCGACCTGTGCACGTAGTTGGGGCAGGAGCGAGTGATTGAAGTGTGAAGAGTGCAATGGCGCAGAGTGCGAGGGCCAGAGCTCAACAAGCGACCCCCCTTCCCCCCAATCACAGGATAGAATGCAAGGAGCAATCTGCAACTCGGGGTGAGGCGACCGCACTACTCTACGAGCATTCTCTGCTTCCAGAAATGCCCCCACACAAGACAAGGCGAGCTGGGCCATGAAGGGGCTTGGATGGTCGGGAGCACGCGGGGGTCGTGCCCATCGGCACAGGTGTAGCTTTGAATTCCAGGGGAGATTGTCTCCTGCATCGGCTCTATCTGTCTCTCACACACAAGGCTACACTCGGCGTGCCGTGTGCAATAAATTGCCGGCCTCCTGCTGTGTGAAAGATTTTGCAGGCTCGTGGCTGCCTCTTTGCGTAATTAATACTAGCGCACAGGCCGAGATGTTGCACCCGTTCCACCCAAGGGCGAGGTGTGCGCTCGTAGACCACGCAGTACTTGCTCCGCCGTTCAGGATTCTTCTTCGCCCAGAATTGCCGAACACGTGTGAACACGGAGTGTCGCCGGGCCCTCTTTGCGTTCGAAGCAAGTCACTCACATCTGTGCAGGCGAGGGACATCACAACAAACCCGGACTGGGAGAGCGTGTAGCAACATACGAGATTCCTGTGCTCACCAGGCTCACCGCTATACAGACGACCCCTGCTTCCCCTCACCCCTCACCCCTCATCACAGGATAGAATGCAAGGAGAAGATGATAGTACCCCAGGAGGCACTGTACTTGCATGGGGAGGAAAGCAAGAGGCACCTCTTGATTGCTGCCCTCAAATTCCCGAGGCAGCCTGGCTGCCCGGCGAAGGCTCGCCCGCCTGATCCCCCAAGGGTCACAGCGGGCCTCGTGGGCTCGGACTGAGGTGGCCCTCTGTGCGAGGGAGCAAAGGCAGCAAGCCAGATGGGACCCTAATTTCTCGCGCACGCAGGAGGAGGGGTGGCTGGTGACGTGAGGGCGGAAGCGGGAGCGAGGCAGCGAGGCAGCGAGGCAGCGTCGTGTGAATTCGGGGGTGGGTAGTGGGACTCATGCATTGGGATAGACGCCTGGTTCATTCGTGCTCTGCAAATGCAGATGGGTGCACAGGCTCGTCGTCAAGCCATGTTTCGACGATGGGCCTGCCTGGGAGTGGAGAAGGTGGCGAGACACCTACATGTAGAATAGGCTCGCGTCAAGATGCAATGCGGCTTGTATAATAGTGCGGTGGTGTCTCACGGTGGCTAGGCACGTTAATCAAAACAGCTAGTTGATCGTCAATTGATCGTCCATCATTTGACCCCTAATTGCGTGTGCAAGAGAAGTGGCGGGACACCTTTACACGGATGGGCCACCGTCGCGTCGCATCGTCACTTGGAGCCAGTAAGCTAGGTCCGCACCAGTCCGCACCCCCCAAATGTCATGCACCTAAATGCGACGGAAGAAACAAAAAAGCAAACGCTAGTGCGGAGCAGGGGTCGAACCACAATGGTTCAACGCCATCGCACCCTGCAACAGTCAAATATCCTCGATTTGCTTACAACACCCAGACATATCTTCCCTCATCTACGCAAAGTTTCCAAAGGAAAGAATCGCAATTAAAGAATTCAAATTCAATACCACATCATTCTCTTGCCGGTGTCAAATCAGAAGGTATGAAGCGTCTGAAAGTCACCCGCTAATTCACCGCTCCACCCACTTCAGCTGCACCTAGAATCAAGTTTCTCCCTCTAAATTGCAGGCTGTTTGCCAGTCCAAACTCTAGCTTACTCCTCGCTGTCTTGGCTCCCTCGGTACTGGCCCCTCTTGCCTGGCATTGCCACCCTCCTCCCACGCAATCAAGCAGCATCGTGCAGGAGCAAGTCAGTGGGTGTGATTGCACCCTGGCGCAGCCAAAATCTTGCTCCCATAACGAGAACATGGCGTACACATGCAGCCTGCTCTCATTTCCCTGGCAGAGAGGGCTCGTCGCACAATAGTGGTGGAGACAAGAGCATGTTCGGTGCAGCAGATGCATTCGAGCACATTTTGAGGGTCTCACCTTGCTCCGCGACAACCTTGGCCCCACCCTGGCCCTCTCGAGCACGTGCAGGGCAACCCTCTTGCGCCGGAAGACTCTCGAGCACGTCTTCCATCATCGCACGCGCAGCGGCCTCGTTGTTCTCGCACGCCTGCAGGTGGGCCTTGTACTCTACCCTCTCGCCCGCGGCCCTGTCCTCCTCCGTCTGCCCCGCATCGACCTGGAACATCTCATCTCGGGGCCCCTCAGCCTCCTCCTCCACCTCATCCTCCTCCTCCTCCACCCCGTCCTCTTCCTCACCCTCCTCCCCCTCCTCCTCGTCGGCGCTGTCCTCTGCCCCCCAGTCCTCACCTTCGTCTGAATCTTCACCCCACTTGCACGCCATGCAATGCTCCAGGTCTTTGACGGGAATGACCTCCGGGGCCCCATCCAGGATAGCCACCACCTCGCCCTCTCTCCACTGCTCGTGCTGAGGACGAGGAAGCCCACTTCCCCCCCCCCTCAGAAGCGGGACGACGTCAAACTGCGAGATGATGCACGATTCGGGGGTGAGCCCCTGCATGCCGATGAACCTGGCGTTCAGGACCCGCACCTCGGCCGACCGAACCGTCCAGCGAAGCCTGCGAGCACAGCACGCAGAGCACGTCGTCAATGCGCGTGAGGGAGGAAATAGAAAGCACGAATGCAGCGTGGAGCATCGCCACTTGCGGGCAGGGCATGCATGCAAGTGCGGTGATGGCCAGCAGGCGGAGCCAAGCAGCATCTCACCACTTGGCGAGCGATGCGGCCTCGTAGTCGTCGTGGGCCTGCCAGGCAGCCTTGAGGTCGCGCAGCAGCTTCGCCACCTTGGTTGCCAGATCAGGGTGCATCGCAAGCGCCGTCCTCAGGCTGACGTCTTCCTTGGACAGCTTCGCCAGCTCTACCTGCAGGCAGGCAGGGAGGTAGGCAGCCACTCGAACCCAGGAGCTTCTGGTGAGGGCATGCAGGTGAGGGGGCTCTGTGCTGCGCAGGCAGCATACTGTGGGTGACTACGAGGATGGGGGGGAGAGGCACTGGGCACGTCGCAGCACTCACCTCAGTGAGCTCAAACACCTTCTCTTGAAATGTAGACCGGGCCTTCTCCAGCTCTGGCGACCTCTTGTACACAAACGTCCCCTTCGGCTCCGTGCAAGAGGGCACCTCCACCTGCACCGTGCCCCGTGCATCGGTCGGAAGCCCCATTCGCACTCCCAGGTGCTCCAGCCTCGCCCTCATGGAGTCGTTTCTGTGGGCGTACGCCAGGCGCTCCATCCTCTTGATGTCCTCCGGAAACCGGCTGATAACCTCGTCACGAGCGGCATGCACCCAGGAATGAGTTCCCGTCTCTCTGATCTCCCGAGGCCCGGGCGGCAGGGGTCGAACGCCTCCGAGCGAGGGCTGCTCGAAGAACTGGTCCAAGTGCAGGGCCATGCGGACCTCTAGGGGATACTGGCAGGAACACAGACCCCCAGGAGCGCTGGCAGCAATGTTAGAGCACGACGTGTGCCAACCTCCGGCATCGATGTGCGTGATCAGCAATAGAAATGGGCACCCAAGCGCTGCTGGCATGCAAAGGGTGCGGTTCGAACACTGGCGCGATCACGCTCACCTTGTCCAAGCCGTCGCCGCGGTCAAGAATCTCGTCCAGCACCCGCCTCTGGGCGTACGGGTCCAAGGCCTTCACCGTCATCACTTCCTTGCGACAGGCTCTGGCGAGAGCGGCTAATATGGCAGGCGGCAGCACGCCACCGTTTTGCTCGGCCAGGTGCGCAGCCATGTTGCTGGGCAGCGATGCTCGGAGGCCCTGGAGGCTGAACCAGACGACGCGATCTTTGCAGAACCCTATGAAGAGGAGCTGGTCGCGGTAGCGTTCGGTGGCCAACTTGCGGCCCAGCTGGCAGCACACGAGCGAGGCGGGTCAGAAGCACGGGGGGCAGCCAAGCGCGAATGCCACCAAGTGCAACGCGCGTGAGCTGCCAGAGGAGGGGGCCCGAGCAACTCACAGGCACAAGGGGCCTCACGCACTTGTCCACCACGACGGGGAACAACGCGTGATTGAGCTTGTTGGGGGAAATGGACATGTTTCCACTCTCGAGGGCCTCGGCCACCAACCCCCGGGCCCACGCGTTCAGGCAGCTGACGAAGGCCACAAAGGTCCTCACCAGACACAAGCTGGTACGCCCGCACACAACGACGGTCACGTCAACAGGAGGTAGAGTAATTTGGGGGGGGAGGGGGGAGGGGGAGGGAGGGGTTGGTGGACTCCCCCCCATATTTCAGATTGTGCTGGTGGGTTCAGTCATCGAGGGCGTGCCGGTGAGTTCAGGGGGATGCAAACTCACACCAGCGATCGCAAGCACTCCGCGATGCGCACCACGCCCCACCCGTAGGTGATGGTCTGGTTGTACGTGGACGCCTTCCCGTCGGGCACGGTGAGGATCACGTCGAGGGACCGCACCCCGCCCGCAGCCCTCGTGAAAGCAAACCTGACGTGCCGCAGCCGGAGTAGCGAAACGGAGTTGGGGCGGAGGGCCGCGAAACAGCAGGTCTGGATCATCTGCTTGGTCACCAGGTCCTGCAGGCGGCTCGTGTCGAATGACTCCATGAGCATCTTGAAGATGTCGACCGTGAGCGGATACGACCTGAAGGGAACCTTGGAGCCCAGCGACCTGTCACCACCGTACAAGAATGAGGGTCGGACGGGGCGGCCATGCTATCAATCAATCCCAGAGGGCGAGAGCTTAATAGGAACTTAAGTCGGACTCGCGAGATGTGACTGTTTTGGCGCGTTTGGAGACGCAATGAACTGCGAGGAGAAGGGGAAGGCCGAAGGGCGGGGGGAGGGGGG
>WELA01012317.1:0-30170 GCA_009602735.1 Mesotaenium endlicherianum
GTTGACTAGAAGTTGCCAAGTGCGTTGCATCCTAGCTAAGCATTCTAGCAGCAACTAGTCACACACACTAGCTAGCCCGAGCAGTTCAGCAGACATAAAAGATTACACAGCATGCTTATAATTCACTCTGCAAAATCAATATCATTTATGAAGAAAAGCTTCACCTNGCATGCTTATAATTCACTCTGCAAAATCAATATCATTTATGAAGAAAAGCTTCACCTTGTAATTCAAAGTCTGAAAGTCAAACTTTATCACTTTAAAAGATCCTCATGTAAAGTTTCATCTATACTTTACTTTCTACTAAAATCTGCCAGACTCTAGCCATGGCAGAGATTAATCAACAAGGCTGACCTCACAAATGTTCCACGCCAGCAACCTGCCAAGTCAAGCAAGGCTTAAAAAGCAATTATCTTAGCAATTTCTCAAGTCAGGCCACGTTGAGAAGACAGGCCAACTTAGCCATGGTCCCTCGACCGAGCTGCCACGACAGGGCCCCCACGTCAAGAGACATGGGCTCAAAGGCCACCTATGCGTGCAAGCCGACCGAAAGGTTAAGCAAGCACGCGCAACCGTCACGAGGCTTGCATGCACGTGACATAAGTTAAGTTTCCACGAGTGACGGCGACGAGGAACTATGCATGCATGCTAATCTGTGACTAAGTCACGGCACTCTCGAGAGAAAGAAGCATGCGTGGTGCCGTGATAAGCACGAGCCTCGCACACTTTGTCCTCATCCTTGCCTTGCACAACTTTTCCATAAGCAAGAAAGCAAAGGCAAATGAAATAAGAGGAGAGAAGGAAGGCAAGGGGCAAAGGAGAAGGAGAAAGGAGCTCCCAAGGTCCCAAGGATTCAAAACGGCACTGAAGATCTTTGCCTCCATCTCACGCTTTGTGTCACAGGAAAAGTTACAAGCTAGGAGTTTCCAAGAGGGAATTCTTGCTTGAAAAGATAGAGAGTTTGCAGATAGGATTTGCTAGGAGATAGTAGCGGATCAAACACCACAAGCGTGCAATTAAAGGCACATAAATTATGAATTGTGTGTTTAATTCCAAGTTCTCAGAAGTTTTAATTGTTGAATTGTTGAAAGCAAGAGTAGATTTACCAAGAAAAGCCTACAATGAAGAACTAAGTAAGCCCAGTCAGCAATGAAGAAGTGTTAGGTGCGGCTTAGAACATAAGGATCAAGCCAGGCCGGCGTAGTTGTTGCAGATGAAGAATTTTGTAAGCTGTGACTTTGTGAAAGTTAAGCGAAAGCCTCGGTGGGCAATTTCCTCAAAAAGTTTGAAACTTGGCGTGCTTGGTGCCTTGCTTAGGCGTGATCTCTGCAAACTAGAATTTGGTCAATTAAATGCCATCAACTTGGGCAAAAGCCTATGTGGAAGTAAGACGCTTCTATCCTACTTTTGTTTACTTCAGGTGAATTGGTTTCAGGTGAACAAGAATTTTCAAGCAATTGGGAATTGAGTCGTGTGAGGATTGTCGGAACATAATTTGGAAGGGGAGCCGGTGAAATTCAATTGTATATGCGGTTGAGGAGTGGTAGAGCATACCATCCTGTGGAGCTTGTGAAAGGCTCCGACTCAAGCGAGAGTTCGGAAAGACGTGAGACTCCGGAGTTACCTGACGACCCGTGGAGAGAGCAAATGTTGCAAGACAAGCCTCAGTAAATCTTTGTTATGGTGAGAATCTATACAGCGGGCAATTCTTTGCATCTGATTTGGGCAGAACGCGAAACCCTTGGGTAATAGTCAGTGATTGCTATATACAGGTCGAAATGGCTAGTGATGAGAGGGATGAAAATCCAAAAATCAAGTTGTCACTGAGATGTTTCCGTGGACAAATTGGAATTAATAGTCTTACTTTCAAAAAGTTTTATGGCGACTATTGGGCAAGTTTCTTTTGAAAGAATCCAAAAGGATGCTTCATACACGCAGTCTGTTGCATTCATTAGCCTGGTGTAACGATCCGCCGCGTGGCCGGTTGCGGCGCGTGCGACACGTCAACGAAAGCGACCGGAAGTGTCGGTTTGTAATGTGTAAGTACAATCGGCGCGCAATCAAAGTACCTCGAGTTACCTTTTCATTCGTATCGATAAATCTGGTCCAGTATTTGACTAAGGATGCTTTGCTGCTTCAACGCCAATCACGAAAGGATAAAAACCTTACCAAGGATTGGACGTTTGAACTTTGGAGAGCAAAATAAGGCCAGGAACTTGAAAGTCCAGAAAGAGGCTGTGAAAGCCAAATTAGCTGCTCTATCAGCAGGCCGGATAGTGCAAACTGCTGCTACGACCAGTGTTGATGTTGAAGTCTTGACAAGTGATCTCAATAAAGCACTAAGACATTTAGAACTTGGTCAAAAGAGAGCTGCAGAGCAAAATGATGCTGCTGCATCCGTCAAAGCACTACAAGCTGTTTGCATAGATCTATCAAATAGATTGCTGCATGCTAAGGGAATTGCCCAAATGCCACCAGCAGGAACTCCTGCTGATGGTTGATTGGAATCAAATATGTGAAAGCGCTGGCCAATTACCAAAAGGATACAGAAGGTGGTGATGACGAACTTAATCCTGAACAATGTCGGCGACGTTTCTTTAAGCCACTAGAAGCACGCTTTGCATAAGATCACAACCTTAAAGTGCATTATTATGTGCATTTTGTTCGTCGAAAGAACTTTGTCATAAGTGGAGGTTAAGTCCAAATTGGAAGATCTTGCTAGAAAAGCAGAAACCTATGAGTTTGGGGTTTGGAGTGGCAATTGTTTATTGTGCTTTGACAAGAATACAGATCAAGAAGTCGGGCCGCACCTGTCTCCAAGCAAGGAATAGACTGGTCCATCGACAAGGCCGCTGAGATAGCACGCAATGTCAAAGAAGGTAGAGCCTGTTACAAAGAGGCTTCCAGGATGCTTATGGCGCCTGAAACGAGGGAGGAATCCTCTCCATCTTAGGCCAGCAGCTCTAGTTTCTGATTTAAAAGAAGGAGCGGGTCGTTCAATAAGTTTGTTAAGCACGCCAACGGTGCTGAAACAGCAAAAGGATGTTGAAATTGTTGGAAATCAGGACATCCGAAGAAAGATTGTCGTTATCCAGATGCTAAGCAATTTTTTGCTAGCAAGGCACAGATATGTGCACGTTGTAGCAGAAAGGGTCACTCAGTAGATGAGTGTTGGTCAAAGAACCAAAATTTGAAGCCTCCATGGCTAACATCGCCATGCAGGAGGTACATATGGGGAAAAAGAAACAAAAGGATAACTCAGGTAGCCGCAAAAGTAACGAGAAGTATGATGTTATGTGCAGCACTTTGAACGAAAAGGTAACTCGAGGTACTTGATCGCGCACCAATTGTACTTACACATTCACACTCTAGTTTAAATATTCGGATTTGCCGCATACATACTTATGTATTCGTCGTACGATACGTGAGAGTCAAAACTATACGTTAGAATACGTCGGAATACGTGAGAGTTGGTGATATAAATGGACTATAAATCGACAATAAATCGGAAATCGGTCCGTACGAGTATTTCGGAGTACGACGATACGAAGTATTACAATACGTACGGTACGGCCAAAAGAGACAATACGAGAGTATTTTTAAACTAGGATTCACACCGACACTTCTGGTCGCATTTTGCGACGTGTCGCACACGCCACATTCGGCCACGTGGCGGATCGTTGCACTCCTCCCATCTACAAATGTGAACGTCTAGGGCACTTAGGCCGCGGCGGCGCGAGGGACGTTGTTTTGAGATAATGTCATACAATCCAGAGATCACTGTACGGTCGTACCAACGACGAGTTTCGCACCCAGCGGGATTTAAACCCTTGTCGATGGTATGACCCAACAGCGATCTTTGGACTGTACAGAGGAAGGACATTATTCCAAAACAACGTCCCTTGCGCCGCCACGGCCTAAGTGCCCGGGACGTGCACATTTGTAACTGGGAGGAGTGCAACGATTCGCTGCGTGGCCGCATGCGGCGCGTGCGACACGTCGCGGATGCGATCAAAAGTGCCGGTTTAAATTGTATAAGTACAATTGGCGCGCAATCAAAGTACCTCGAGTCACCTTTTTGTTCGTATCGCTACACTATGAGCACAAAACTTGCTGAGCTAAAAGCTCGATTTGCAGAATTGAGTGCGCCTAGCGTGTACTATGATGCAAATATTGGAGTGTAAACCGTTTACAAAGGCGCAAAGGCAGCACCTGAGAGGCAAAACGTTGTCACTTCCAACGAGCGAGCAGATTATGATCATTTGGTGCCGAGGAATGCTGGGAAGCTTCCTCAGACTTTTCGGATCACCTTGGACGAGGATGAGATCGCTCAGCTTTGGCAAACCAAGCCTGATACGCGCAAATTAGGTACCTTATCGCAAAAGAAGCTGAAAGCACAGGGATGCAGCATGCAAAATTGTTCTCACTTGCTGATCTTGGCTTTACTTCTCGCATCACAACTAAAGAAGCTGGAAAATAGCTGGATGTAGCTGAGGAAGGGACAAATAGCGCCTCAACTTCATCGCTGTGAAAGTGAAGAATAAGGATGAAGTGCTTAGCTTCAGCAACTGGGCCGCCCCAAACAATCTGCTGGATACAGGAGCACAGCCAATCATTCGAGAAAAAAGAGCTGTGAAGCTCTTGGTTTGACTGAAAGGGATCTAAAAGAATGCCCTTTCCAGCTAAGGACGGTGTCAAGACAAGTCACAAAGTTTTGCGAACTTACTCGCAGGCCTGTCATGTCAGGATCACGGTGAATCTAGGGAAACCTGAGGAAGCTACGATGCTGATAGAATGCACAATTACAGAGGTCAAGAATAATGACATTCTCTTTGGGACAGAAGCTTTGATCCCTTCGTGCATGGTCTTCAATCTGCGGAAGCAGAAGGTGACTAATCAACAAATAGACCAACAACCAACATGAGAAATTTGTGTGAAAATGGTGTGCAACAGCAAGACAATCCTTGAGATAGTAGACTGCTTTGCTTCTATGCCTTCTCCGCGGTATATAAGCAAGAAGCTGCAAGGTGAGAACCATGCCTATACGTCGCTAAATATGCTCGGACCATTGCTGTGGCAACCAAGGAGGATTACACAAGTGGAAACGGTGTGCAACTTGGACTACAGCCCGCGAGCGCTGTATCCAGTGCCACACCCAGTCACTTCAGCGTTGAACCTGGTGCCAGGAGTAGCACCATTGGCTCAAGCACGGTGAGGATGGAGAAATCATTCCGATCAGGATTGACAGTCTTGGATCTGTTTGCTGAACTATGTGCCGGACACTGGCACTAGTTTAGAGGGGGATCGAGGTTGTCAAGGTCATCTATGTGGAAAATGATATTACAACGCTGCACGCCATTACGGCTGCTATGAAAGAAATGCGCTAGATGCTCAGTTTCCAAAATTGGTACCTCCAGAGGATGAGATTGTTCAAGTTATGGGAGGAGATATCATGAACCCGCAGCACGCATATTTGAATATGTACAACATTGACTGGGTCTTTGCTCGATTTTCTTGTCAGCCATTTCCCAAAGCCGAAAGGCGGATGGGATTCAATGCCCCACGAGCAACACAACGGGGGTACATGGTGAGAATATCAACAACCTGATGAAAATTCAGCCAGATTTGCCTATTCATGTGCTAAAGAATATCCACCCATGAGTAAAAAAAAGATTTTGAAGCCAGCTTATGTCTCGCTGGTGTTTACACTGGATCAACACGTCTTAATAAATGACTACGGGCACAACAGGTTGTCACAGCGTGCCGGACTATCCTGGATGAATGGCATACCAATAGAAATTCAAAAAATGATGGAGCAGTTCATTCAGCGAGCACCAGGATCTCGGTGAATGGGAGAAGTCTTGGGTGGAGTTGAAGTTCGGCCAGTGGGCAAAGTAGATCCATACCCTCAGTTCCAAGCAAACTCGTCAGGAGAAAGAAGACAGGTTTTGCAAACATTTACAGTCTTTCCACCGACCACAGCCTTCAGGGATGGAGGAGCTCGCATGATCAAGAATGACGTCATTGACGCCGTCAAGCGGGAGCCAAATAGCGTGGAGAAAGGAAGGTCTCTGGGAATATCAATCATAACATCTCTTCTACTGATCGAAGCAGTCGAAGAAGAGGCCACTACCAAGGTATACGGCAACGTTATTGGGGAACACTCCGTTACTTAGGCTGTTGGAAAATATTCTCACATGGCAGCATTTAAGCTTCCATGTTGGACCTATGCCAATGCCACCAGCCATTCAAGTTGGGTGTGGACCCTACAAGATCCGTGCACCTTCAAATGTGTCTAAGCTAAGAACACTGCTAGGGCTAAGCGGATACTATCAAAAGTTTGTGAAGTATTACAACAAGATTGCTAAACCCTTGACAAATGTCCTGAAAGAGAATGTTCCTTTTGTGTGGACAGATGCCCAAGAACAAACTATGAACGAGTTGAAGGAGAGGCTGGTGACGGCCCCAATCCTACGAATGCCCAACTATTCCAAGCTATTCAACTTGCACACAGAGTGGAGTCGTGCAGTGATTGGAGCAGTGCTCATCTAGGCCGAAAGCCCTATGAAGGAGTACGTGTTGGCCTATGCATCATGCTCCAACAACAGAGCAGAGAGAAACTACTCATTCTACAAAGAAGAGTTATTTGAAATGATCTGGGGAGTTGTACAATTCAGAGCGTTTTTGTAGGGAACACCCTTCACTATAATTCTAGATCACTCGCCGTTAATATGGCTGGTAAAGAACAATGATCACTTTGGCAAGCTGGCGCGGTGGGCTCTCAAGCTGTAGGAGTACGAGATGACTGTAGTGCACTGAGGAGGTGTGCTAAGAAACGACGCTGATGGGCTCAGTAGGAATCTTGATCCATCCACCGACGACAGAACAGGTACTTCTGAAGATGAAGATGCGAGTAGTCTAGCAAAGTTGGCAGCTTGTCTGGCCGAAATGATTGGCAGTGTCAAGTGAAGCTGAGCCACTACCACAGTTTAGTCAAGCGATTTGAAGACCATGCACTGGCTAAAAACAAGAGTTCTCCAAAAGGGTAAAATCAGGTGAGCCTTCAAGCCAAGTGGTTTTACTGAAAATGGAAGAATCTTGTCAAAATTGAAGAAAATGGCCACGAAAAGTTGGTGCTATAACCCACCAAACGACAAGCTCTAGTGCAGGAAATGCACAAGAACACTGGGCACTTCGGTGGGAAAAAGACTCACGATTCGTTGAAGTTGTCTTCCTAGTGGAGGGGCATGAAGCAGCAATATGAAGATGTGGTCAAAGCTTGCAAAGCTGCAACCAAGTTAAAGTTGGTTTCACACAGCAGCACCCGCTCTTGTGTCGTGCGCTAAGAGATTGAGCGTGCATCATCGGCATGAGCAATACACATCAAACAAGCAGCCGTTCCTGCAATGAAGTCTAAGAATGTATGTGGCCTTATAGTAAAAGGGACTCAAGCGCCAAATGTTTTCAGTAAGGGGCGTGTATTATCCAAAGTGAACACCTCAAGATTGTAAACTGGTAAGATTAAATCTATTGAAGTATGGCCCAAAGGATCCCTGGAAGCACATGGTCTGATCTTTGCAGAGTAATCCCATGCAAGGGTTGACGCTGTGGCTCTGCTCACCACGTGCGAAGTTCTTCAAGTGACTGAAAAGTAGCCTAGGGGAGGCTAGCTTGCACTTCACAAGAGAGAATAGTGGTCTTGAAAACACAAGAGATAAAAGTGTAAATTTTACTAATAACTATGTCACTTACAACATGCCATAATGGACTTGTAACACATCTGTCACTAGGGACATCTCTACTGCTTTGTACTCCTAGAAAATAGATGTGCAAGGCGGCGGGTTCAACACATGAAGTCACATTAGGAGGCTCTCCTATGTCTACAAATGAGTACAAGGCATATACTAGCACTTCAATGGGCTAAGCATAATCCAAGCCAATCAAAACTAGATGCCAGGAATATGCTAAAATGTTTCTCATTGGTGGAGCTTACCTAGACCAATGCTACCTAGATAAAGCCTCAAAGGTAGACTTGGAGCTTGAGGAGGCTTCCTCTAGGGATAGGTGATGCAGTCACCAAGTTATAGCTTCAATTATGCACATTTACTACTAAAATGCAACGTACATGTGTGCGAGGGAAATCGTGAACTTGTGTGCCCAAAGCTAGGGTCCTTGGGGTCACGGATTAGCCAACAATGTGACCTTTGGGCACATTAAATCACAAGTTGGCCCTTGGTGAAGTCACGGGCCGGTAGGTGGCACGGACTAGATTGCAAATATCTCGTTTGATAATTGACCAAATGATGCAAAATTGGCGCCAGTCAGAAGGTGACTCGACGCGGCTACACTTTAGCGCTTTGAAAATCTACAAAAGATCAACAGATGAATGCGTAAATTCAAATAAAAGTTGGTCTTCCCAGGTTTATCATTTACACATGTGTAGCTCGGTTTTGTGCAACGACCTTGGTTCAATAAATCTTGAACAATTGTCGTGCGCTAAGAGATCAAACGTTGCATCATTGGCATGAGCAGTTTACACCAAACAAGCACACTTTGCTGCAATGAAGTCTAAGAATACATGTGGCCTCATAGCCAAAAAGGGAGTCAAGCGCCAAGAGTTTTCATTCCTTCCCCAGCTCTCAGCCTCCAACTGATTGGCTGTGATCGTTGCCTAAGGCTAACCCAGCGCAGCCACTGCAAAACCAGCTTCAGCTGGCGCTCGAGCCAACGGTGGGTCGAGGCAGCTAATGTGGAAGCCAAGGTTGCAGCTGTCGCACAGCAGCGTCTGAGCCTTGTGGCCAAGACTGTGGCACATGTGGCATGCCCAGTACTTGGGCGGCCGCGCGTCGCGGGGACGAACCTGCAAGTCAAGGTTAGGAAGGTGGCACGGGCAAAAGTTTTTTGCGTGGTCCTTGTGAAGACGTCTATCTACGCCTTCCAGCTCTAGCACTCCTGATGCCAAGACGCGCTTGACTCTTAGGATGACTGGTGGACTGCTGGTGTCGAGGGTGTTCTTTGTCTTGCGTCGCAGGTACACGGAGTCACCTGCAAAAATCTGTGCATCCGGCATCCATGTGAGTGTCCCCCCCAAGCTTCCAAGTAAGGACAGCTAGACCACCTCTTGTCTTGCTGCTGGCGTCTCTTGCATTGCGGCTGGCGCCGTCTGACCTGCTGCTGGCGTCTCCTGCTCAGCAGGTGCTGCAAGCTGCCCTAGACTGGACCTTCTATCTGAGGCAAAATAGTGGCTCGATGTCTTGGCGTAAGATGCAGCTGTGCACTGCACAGCTCTGGCTAGTCTTGGGGCTGCAGCAGGTCTGCATTGGTGTTCACGTCACGTTATCAAATGCCTTGAAACCATAGTGCAGTGGCAATGGGACGCCAGTCCACAATGTTGAGCAGTAAAGAGGCAATGCAGCGGCAACCAATGCGCCACTCTGGCCGATATTGAAAATGCTCCGTCCAGTTATCGATGGCGGTACCGATGGGGAAGAGAAAGTCCTGCCCCACTTGTACGTCGAAGGTTTCGGAGCACATGATGAGTGCATGCCGATCGATGGTCGTCTCATTTGCTGTCCCTTGGCGGAAGGTGAAGCCCTTAGCGGAAGGAGAAGCGGAGCGCCAGTCGCGTGCGCCCAGTGACGGACACTGAAGTATACCCGCCGCAGTTTTGATTAGCGTGGGCAACTCTTGCAGGTCAGCTGATGAGAGGCCCAGCTGTCTCAAGTAGCTGAGACTAGCTGAGACTAACAAGGACAGGCTGCGCGCCCGTGTCAAACATGATGCGCTGCGGAGCTTGCGTGTCGACGAGGACATTTCTTGAGCGTAATCCAGAAACAAGGCATTGGGATTGTTGATCATCTTGCGCTCGTGCCGAGGTCGCACGGCCGCGGGGAGCACTGCAGCGGCGGCGTCGGACGCTGGCCTCTCAGCAGCCGTGCGTAGATTGGTACCGCGTGGCTGTAGCAGCAAATGGGCTGCCTGCCGCACCGTCTCCAGCGTGACTTCAAGATCGGCGAAGGAGACCGTTGGCATGCACCGCATGCCAGGGAGTTGACCTTGGAGCTGAGCTGCACCAAAGGGATTGGTGAGGCGAGCGCGTGTGGGGCAGAGGCGGCTGGCGCTGTCGGCGTCTCCAGGACGCGGAAGGAGCGAGGCCGTGGTGCCTCCTTGATGCGGCGTCCCTCGTCCGGCCCGTCGCGCTTGTGTGCGGTCGCTGGCCGGCCTGCCACTGCCATGAGCATGCGCTCGTGGGAGGAGCTCGCTGCTGCTGTGCTGCTGCCAAGTGACAGCGTGCGGGGGCAGCATGCGAGGGCGGTCACGGGCAGTGGTGCGTGTGTAGTGCGTGGCGAGGATGCCGTTGTCCAGGTACCAAGCCAAACCTGCGCCTGACCTCGGCCGCACCTGGGCCCAACTTGGTCCGGGCCTGTGCCTGGCCAGACCTGTGCCTAGCCTGTGTAAACTGACGCGTAGCAACAACGGATGCGTTGCCAACTGCAAGCTCTGCAGCTGGCGCTGGCGCTGTCGGAGGCGCTGGCGCTGGAGGTAACGCTGACGCTACGGGTGGCGATGGTGCTGACGGAGCGGGTGGCGCTGGTGCTGGTGAAGCAGGTGGCGCTGGGGGTGGCGCTGGACCTGCCGGGCCCTTGTAGCGCTCCTCCAGCTGCGCCAGTCGCGCAGACGTGATGCCTGCAGCGCGTGTGGAAGTGCGCCCTGTGCTGCTGCGAGCAGCGCCTGGGGCTGCTGTGGGGCTTCCATGTGGCACCCTTAGATCGCCCCTGGGATGGACGAGTCGGAATGCCAGCCCGTCGGCGGCGTTGGCTGCGGTTGCTCCTGGCCAAGCTCGTGGCGCCCCCTCTCAGGCGCGTACGCTTGCCGTAACCGTGGCAGCGCGAAATGCACCTGTGCTAGGGTTTTGTGCGCAGGCAAGGTTTAAGCCCTGGCTACGGCAGCCGTGAGAGCCTCATCGGAGCTCTGGCCGGCAATCGGACTGCACAGCGCAGGCAAGCATGCTCCCCCTTGCGCGGGGATACCATTCGCAGGCGCCAGATGCGCGCTGGCCGTGTTGGGCTGCGTGCGCGCGCCATGTGGCGGCACGGATGTGCAGCTGCTGCGCACAGCTGCTGCGGAGGCTGTGCTGGTCGCGCTGACAACGGGAGCGCGCATCAAAGTCCGCAACGCTGGCCCTGATACGTGCGCCTGGCTCTGCCACTGCCGTAAGTCGGCACTAGCCAGCGTGTGCGCGATACGTGGCGGCGGATGCTGGGACCTGCTGCTAGCAACAGCCAGGAGTGGGCGGCTGCCCCGTAGCTATGGCTCGTGCGCAACGCTGCGCATGTCCGCGCGGCCGTAACTTGCATGGCTGCTAAAGCTGCAGTCGGAGAGGCCTGCTGGCGGGCTTGTGCCAGTGCGCGACCTTTCATTGCAACGGCGCTGTGCAATCCTGCTGGCCCCTGCTGGATAGCGCACGCAAGGGGCCTGTGTATCGGCGCCTGCGCGGGCTGCGTTGGCTGCTGCGTGGACCTGCCGGTGGACCCGATCGCAGCGTTGGCTGTCAGGACTGCACACGCCTGGGACCTGCCACCTGTCAGCCAGTCAGGACTTGCCGTGTTGCTGCTGACAGGTTTCAGCGCAAGGCAAACCGGATCTGCAGAGGCGTCGATGTGGGCGCCTGCAACCGCCGTCGTGGACACTCCGTCGTCGTGCGGACGTGCGCGTGGCGGTTGCGTTGACCCGATAACGGGTCGTGTACAGTGTGGCTGACAAAGTTGCGCAGGCCTGGGGCCTGCCATCTGTCAGCGTGTCAGCGCGTACCCTGTTGCTGCTGACTGGTGTCAGCGCGGGGAGCGCTATGGCTGCAGACGCGTCGATGTCAGTGCTTGCGGCACTCGTCGGCGCTCCGTCGTCGTGCAGACGTGCGCGTGGCTGCAGCGGCGCTGCTTCGCCACGTGGCAAGCAGTCGGGATGCCAGGTGTTGGTAGTGGGCGTGTGCACAGGGGTTGCGCTATCGCATGCTCTATCGCTGCTGACAAGTGTCAGTGTGAGGCGCGTTGGGTCTGCAGGGGCGTCGATGCCAGCGCCTGCAGTTTGCGCCGTTGGCGCTCCATCTTCGTGCGGACGTGCGCGTGGCTGCAGCGCTGCTACTGCGTCAAGAGACGCTGCGCTGTCGCCAGGTGACGATGTGCTGTCAATGGCGCTCTGTCACCTAGTCGTCTGGGTCGCCGAGATGGCGTCGCGCTCCTCGGGCCATGTCGCTCGCAGAGTCACGCTTCCGCCAGCAATCTGTGCGTGTGCTGACAGCGCTGCCGTGCGCGATGCTGGGGTCTCCTGCCAGGCTGCCAAGTGGCGCCACCGGGGTGCTGTTGGCGCGATCGTCCCAGGTTTAGGGTTTTGCGCCAGGGTTTTGCTCGCAGCCAGGGTTCAAGCCCTGGCTTTGTGCAATCCTGGACGCACCGTCGGAGCTCCGAGCAGCGCGAAACTGCGCAGCGCAGTCCAGGAGGTCGCTGCCTCTGTGGGGGTGCCGGCCGCTGCTGCCGGGATGCACTGCGTTGTGGCGGCGTGTGTCAGGGCGCCATGTGGCATTGCATGTGCGCAGCTGCTGCGCACAGCTACTGTCGCACCTCCGCCTGCCTCGTTTTTGCCCAAGTGGGACAGCATTGACCGCGCTCTTTGCCTTGCCCACCACATCACCCGCGGCTCCACCTGCCGCACTGGCGGCTACGGTAGTTACTGATCCTCCTTCCCGCTCACCTTCTCTTGCTCGGGCGCTGTCTCTGACCCTTCTCTGTCCATTCATTTGTCACTCTCTACGCCCTATTCTCGCCTGTTGATACGTTTTTCAAATGCGCGCGTTGATATCACTCACCAGGTGGTTCTTGTAGGCATACATGTGTATGCACATGCATGCACGTATGCATAGCACGTGCATGCTCTTCCTCCTAAACTCCACCTGTCCATCTCCTCCTGCCCCTTTTCTTCCTATCCTCCGCCTCCACTGCCCCCCTCCTTGTCCTCCTCTTACCGCGTCGCTGCCAAATGGCGCTTTTCCGCGTCCACCTGGCGGCCGTCAATGCGTGCCACCTGGCGGTTGCTGACGCGCGCACCTGGCGGCCCCCCATTGACGTCGACGACAACGCCTCAGGGCGCCTGCAAGATTCACTTGGTGCCGTAGAGCAAGCATTCCAACTATTAGGATCTTTGGGAGTACGTGGCCTTCCTGCGCCCACGACAAATTGTCCCCACTGTGGGGCTCAACAGAGGCGGCGACACCAACAGCAGCGCCGGCGCTGCTATGCGCAAGCACTTTGCTGGCCTTGTCAACAAGACCGCCGGCAAGCAAACGTTTCTCGTTGACTTCTTCTCCTCCGCCCCCTCGGCCTCCTCCGGCGCCAAGCGCAAGCACGCCTTGCTTGCAAGCGACGGCGAGGGCGTCGAGGGCCCGGGGAGCAGGGACGGCGGCAAGGGCAGCGAGGGCAGCGAGGGCGGCGGGCGCTGGGCCGGAGGCGGCGGAGGCAGAGGCAAGCAATAATTGTAAGAGTGGGGGTGGAGGCGGTTGTGAGGGTGGGGGTGTTGACCACAGGGTGGACGGCGTTGGGGTTGAAGGCGAGGGCGGAGTCGGTGGGAGTCTGAAGGATAGGAGCAACAACAAGCAGGTGGATATTGGTGGGCGTGTGGGGTTGGGTGGTGGGGGGGACAGGGGAGAAGGAGATCCCATGGAGGTGGAGTTAGAGACAGCTGTTGCGGCAACAAGCCTGCCGGATGAGCCACCTGGCGCGGAGCAGGAGGCGTTCAAGGAGGGGGCGGCTCGCTGGGCGGCGGAAAACAAGGGCGAGAGCAAGGGTGCGGGTGATGGTGAGGACGAGGTGGAGGGCAAGGGTGAGGCTGTGTGTCCAGCTGGCAGCAGGGACGGTAAGCGGCGCCTGGTGGGGGGCGGCGTGGGCGCCGCCGAGCTTGAGGGAGGGGTGGCGCGAGACGGAGCGCAAGAGGGTCTCGCCGGTGAAGCTAGGCTCGACGACCATGGAGGGAAGAGGGCAAGCCTGCATGCTGATGGTGATGCTGATGGTGATGGTGATGGTGGTGCTGGTGATGTGGGTGGTGGTGGCTGTGGCAGGCTCGGAAAGGGCCACAAGGGCTTGCAGGAAAGTGGGGATGCGGTGTCTCCTCCTCATCTTCCTTCTCCTGGGTCTGCGGCTGGGGCCTGGGCTGAGGCTGGAGCTAGGGCTGGATCTCTTGTTGCCAAGTGTCATGAGGGTGGGCGAGTGCCAAAGAGGCCCGTCAAGAGTGCGCGGCTAGAGGCTGCAAGCGTAGCCCAAGGAGAAGGGACCTGCGCTGAGGCCGAGGAGCGGGGCCGAAACAGTGGAGGAGGCAATGGGCGCCAAGGAGGCGGAGGAGGAGAGAGAGGAGGAGGAGCGGCAGAAGGCAGGAGCAGAGCGGTGGAGGACCAGGATGAGGCAAGGTAAGCATCGTCACGCGCTGGGGGCCTAGGCCCCGGCTTGTTTCCGCGGGGCGGGCCCTTGCGCGATTGCTTGCTCAGAGCCGAGGTTCTGGACTCGGGACTGCATGGCGCACGCGGACTCTATCCCCGAAGGGCTCGGAGGCTCAGGCTGCACGGGCGTCTTGAGTCCGCCACTTGTCGTTGTTTTCTTGGGCCCTGCCTGCATCTGGGGACTCTCTCTCTCTCCCTCTCCCTCTCTCTCTCTCTCTCTCGCGCCTGAGGCTGGTTGCTTCTGGTGGCAGGAGAAGTACTGACAGTAGCATCACCCCCACAGCTCCTGCAGCACCCACTGAGAAGAGCGGGTCACGCACTTGCGCGCGCGCGCACACACACACACATACACACACAAGCGTGCAAGCGCACACGCACATACACACGCACACGAGAGACACGCACAGGCACTCCCACAACATGCAACGACATGCACTTGTGATGCGATAGTGTGCGTGGATGCTTGCAAGCCTGCAGGCTGTCTGGGCAGCCTGCGCGGCTGCTCCTGTCTGGCTCGGCCCGGTCCTGGCTTAATCCTAGCGCAGCCCTGGCCAAGCAGCGCTTATGCAAGCAAAGCATTCTCATGCCTGGCCCGCAATATGCTTTCCTTGAGCGTCTTCAACGCCGACCGCACGCCACGCCTTTTGCAAGCACACCCCTTCCCCTATCCATTCAGCTATGGTGGCCATGGCTTCCCCACAAGCCATCAAAGTTTTGCCCCCAACCAGCGCAACGGTGAAGATGGCCTCCACCAGAAGCGACCAGCCTCAAGCGCTCGAGAGAGAGAGAGAGGGAGAGGGAGAGAGAGAGAGCCTCAGATGCAGGCAGGGCCCAAGAAAACAATAACAAGTGACTTGAGACGCCCGTGCAGCCAGGGCCACCCATGCAGCAGCGCCACCTGGTGGGGTAGTGCCACCTGGCAGCGGCAGGCGAGCAGGCATGGCTGCCTCCTCTGGTGGCATTTGGCAGAGGAGCAAGAAAGCAGAGCAGCGGCAGCTGCCTTGCCGGCCTGGCGGTTGAGGGCCGCCGCCACCTGTCGCAGGCTGCAGGCTTTGGGGGCGGCAGCGCAGCGGGCAGCATACGGGTGGCGAACAAGGACCAGCCGAGCCTCCATAGCGGTATGCAAACAAGGAGCAGGGCAGCCATGGCAGCAAAGCAGCCAGAGGGAGGAACTGCTGGGCTGCAGACAGAAGCCTTTAGAAAGCATGGGGGATGAGGATGGGATGGGGAAGCGGGAGAGAAGGGGGAGGGGGAAGGGGAGGGGGATGGGGGGCTCTGGCCAACTAGGGGGCTGAACCCGGACGCCCTCTTGGGACGGGAAGAGGAGGCGTACCTGAGGATGGTGTACTCGGGGGGATCTTTAGGTGCCGATACCAACGGCCTTGATGGGCCAATCTCTCATAGCCCTGGGAGGGGCGGGGATAGCGCAAGCACATGCGCGCCGGCGTCAGGGCCAGCGGGGGGGGGGACAGCCTCGGAGCCGAATTTGGCGGGGCTAGCGGTGATAGCGGTGGCGGCATCGCACTTGCCAGCCGTGCTGCTGAGCACGAGAGGGGTGCTGGTAGCGTCATAGACTTGCCAGCTGGCAAGCAGGGGGGCACGGAGGAGGCGGCGGGTGGCCAAGGTGGTCAGGAGCAGCGAAGTATATTGGGATCCTCTCCTCAGAAGCTGCTTCTTTGCCAGCTGGTGCGCCTGCGGGCATTGCTGCGCAATTTCAAGCAGTGACGTTGGCGCCGGCGCCGGCACACGCAAAGGTGGAAAGAGAAGAGCAAGAAGGGGGCTTGGTGAGAGGGAACAAGAGGGGGGACAACTGTTGGCAGGACCAGGCAGCAGGGGCAACTGCAGCACCAGCGGCGGCTGGGGCAGGTGCAGGCCTGGTGGGGGGGAGCGGTAGCGGGAGGGGGAGAGGGAGCGGGAGCAAGCGGAGAGGGGAGGGGAGGGAGAGGGCGCGACGCAAGGAGGAGAGCATAGAGCAGCTGCCGACGTCGGTGTTGCGCGTCACGCGGAGAAGCTCCTGGTCCCGGGGAGCGGCAACATTGCAGCCGCCGTCACTTGGTTGTTCAACCGCAACGCCGCTGTCGCTGCTGCGCCTACGCCTGCACCTGGCGGCCTGGAAAGGAAAGCCATTGCTGCCGCAGCTGCCGCCGCTACCTCAGCAGCAGCAGCAGGAGCAGCAGGATCAAAAGCAGCCTAGGGGCCTGGGGTAGATTCGGCGGCGGCAGAGGGGGTGGGAGGAAAGCCGTAATGGAGACGCGGGCTTAGGGAGGAGCGGAGGGCAAGACCAGGACTGCACAGCTGGTGGCAGATGAGGTGGAGGCAAGAGATACGGACGACAGGGGGGCTGCTGGCCAGATGGCATGTGCGGACAGCCATGCTGGCGTCGGCAGCACACTTGTAGCGACACAGGAGAGGCCCGAGGGAAGCCGCGTCAGCCCTGTCACTCCCGGGAAGGGCAACGAGCTGAAGCGGAAAAGCGCGACAGTAGTAGGCCCCCATTGAGTGCCTCTGTGAAGAACAGGGTTATGCCGTACGCCGTTACAGGTCGACTCTCGTACGCTTTAAGTGTACTGAGTCGGTACGCACGTACTAAGCGTGCAAAGTTTCTTTACTCGTGCCCGCCGCCCAGTAACGCGTCGACGCCTTCACGTCCGAGACAGTATGCTAAAGTTCACGTGTGAGTTTCAATATAGCGTCAATTGACGGGATAATAAGATCAAAGTACGATAATGTCAGGTTGCTGCAGCAACGGCGGGAACTTAAAGTTTTGCAAAATTTTACCAAAAGGTGTTCACCAATATTTTTGAAGCTGCAAACTTTGCTCATGGACCTTCCTCGCTAGCTGCAAAGCACACTGCCACAACCCCTTTGAGGCCAAGCCTGAGGGCTACCTACATGACATTTTAGTTGCCCATTTCAGTTCATTCCGCGGCACCATTCAGCTCGTAAGTTGCATTTTTCGCCTTTCATTCACCTCCTTCACTTCGTTGCTGTATGCACTTAGTTGCTGTAGCAGGCGTCAACATGTTGTCTTCACTTCGTGATTCTGATATGTGCTGACTTTGTTATATATAATGTACATTTTTGATTGCGATGGCCTCAATGACCTGCTCTATCTTGCTTCTTATAGTCTGTATGCTGCACAGTATTTCAGATTTGTGTTGTAGTGGTTGCTGTAACAGATTCTCAAATGTCTCTCAAGTTTGCCTTCGCCCGTTTACTCTTTTGCTTACATTCTATTCAACATTTTTTCTTGATTTACTTTCAGGGACGTCGACAGAAGAAAGTGGCCGGACATTCATACTGCCACCGGGCCAATTTGCCGATTGACAAGGTCAGATCTGCTCCCCCTCTTTGCTTTCTCATTTGTCCTTCCTGTTTGATAATCTCTTAGGTTATTTTTGTGTAATGGCCTCCTTGTTGGATGTTTAGCATTTCAATCGTTACCGTGTAGGGATGTATTTGTATACCAAATTAGCATGGTCCAATTGGTCTCATGTGTTCTGAATCTTTTTGCCCTTTGTTTTCTATGTGTCTTCAGTTAAGAAGGCTTTGGAAGCTCAGCTCCACGTCCGAGATAGACCTTTCATTGGTGTCCGATTGACTTCTCATCTTAGGTATTTAAATGCACTTACAAAGTTTGCCCCTCCTTGTGTGCTGGTCAAGATAGGGGGACAAAACAGGGGGGAGGGAGGCGGGGGGTACCATGGCAGTGTCTATGGAGACCATAGTCTGTGCACTCGCATTAGGGGTGGAATAAGTTATGTTTTTGCCATGCAACGCAAACATGGGTTAGTTTACCCAAACTTTCAATATAATGAAGAGTGTGCACGGTGAACAAGAAGTCATTTCAAGAGGAGCTGCTTCTTACTCTGCATTTGCTAGAGTAGGTAGGCTATGCATGGAACCTAGACTTGTGGAAAATGCTAGAAGGGAGGCCCTAGAGGCATAGGCGACATGGGCTTAAGGTTGTGTTGTGTTTTGTTGTGCCCTGGGCCCAATTTGTATGCTGTGTTTCTATGTTTTTCTCTTGTCTGCTTTGCTACCAGCTCTGCTACCTCCTGCTTATGTTATAGTTGCGTCCCTATTTTTGCCTCCTTGTCTTTGTGTCTGTGTCAGGCACGCCGAGCCTTATCGACGTGTCTGTCTCCTCACACGTGCATCAGGTTTGATGTCCCTCCCTTCCTCCCCTCCTCCCCTTTCCTTCTCTATCTTTGGAAGGCAGATCTTTGTTTTTTGCTCATTGCCTTCCACCCGTGCATGCTTGTGTTATTTCTTAGCTGCATTTGGCTGCCCATACCTGCCCTCCCTTATGCGGCTATTTATTCACATGTGGTCTTGATGACCACCTGCTGCCAAAGGGTTATGTGACATGTTCTGTCACATGCTGCCAGGCTTCAGCTATTGCCCCTTTGCCTGGCCTCTTGTGTGTTCATTGCTGCCTGCCTGTTACCAAATACTTCTTTTACAACTCTTGCATGTTTTTGTACATTGTGTGGGACCAGCGCAACTGAGAGAAGGAAGTGCTCTGGCTTGCCGCCCCTTGCGCCCTTTGAAGACAAACCGTCTTCCACTCTGCGCATCAGGTGCCATGCCCCGTCATTCTCCTCTTTCTTGCTCTCTTTCATGGTCGCTCACTTTTTGCTTGTCCTAATTGCCTGCTGCTTTTACAGTTTCTCTATTTTTGCTGCGCCTGTTTTGCCAAAGTTGCCTTGTTTGTATTCGCAATTGCTAGTTTACATTCTCAACAATCGCCAACTTTGTGCTCTCTTGTGTGCCCCCTCACGTGTTGCCTGCTTGCAAGTCTTGTGCCTTTGCTATTTGTCGAGTCTGCAACTTGTTTTACAACGCTCTTCCTGTTTGATCTTGTGTGAGGCAGGCTTGTGAAAGAGCTGCGTCCGCAGATTTGGCAACCCTTGCGCCTATGAAGTGAGACTTGTCTCCTAGCACTTGCATGAGGTACCATGTCCTTTCATTCTCCCTCTTTCCATGTTGTGCTTGTTAGCAAGCACTTGCTGCTGCTCCTCTTCCGGCGTGTGTGTTGTTGACAAGTATTTGTGACTGCTGCTGTTATGTGCTACCATGTTTTGTCTGTAGCGCACCTTTCAACGTTGTATGTTAGTGCTAGCTTCCTTGGCTGGCGTGTGTGTGTCCTTCAAGGGCACATGCTGCTTGTCTTTTGTTGTGTACTGTTATTATGCACTACCATTTGTGATCTGCTGCTTTGACTTTCCGCCAGCGGCAACCTCCCTTTTTGCCTGCCCTCTTGTGTTTTTGCCTCCTACCAGCTGCTTTGGTTACAACTTTGCGCCTGTTTTGTACCATGTGCGTCAGTGTCCAAGCCAGAAGAACGTTGGCAGACTTGCCACCCCGCGTGCCTATCAACGTGGATCCTCTTTCCTCACGCTTTTCAGGTACCATATCCTTGCCTCCCGTGCACATTGTATTCTCATGCCAGTTTTCTCCCACGTGATAGCGTTGTATTTGTTTGTGCTCAGGCCCTGCTGGCCTATAGTTGTTGTTGTGGATGGCCTGCTGTGTTTGCTTTGGCTGCGGCCTGGTGGTAGTCTATCTTGGCATGCCTGCGTTCCGTCAAGCCGCCTGCTCCTTATTTTTACATGTTATTATTGTTTTTTAACTTTTGTGAAGCAGGCCCAGTTGCAAAAGAGCGAGTCGGCAGCTGCACAGCAGCCCACCTCCAACACGTGCTTTAGGTGCCTTCCCTCCCCCCCTCCAAATTCACTCTTTCTCGCTCCAGCTTGTATTGTTTGATGGCCTGCTGCCTCTCCATTTGTTCTTTTGTCGCTGTGGCAGCCTGGCCACACTTGCTCGCATGTGCCCTCGACTTCTTGTTAGGAGGGTTCTTGTTTGTTGTTATTGTCCCATTGCCTGCTGCCTGAGCCTGCTGTCATCTGTGTGAGTGTGTCTATTTTTGCGCGCCTTGCTTGTATTGGTTGGGCCCGGGTGGCTGCAGCATGGCTGCAGCTGCTAGCCCCTGTTTTACTTTAGTTTGGGCTAGTGGCTGCTGCAGTGCTGCAGCCGCCCGCCCTTGCTTGCTATGGGCAAGGCGGGCTGCCAGTCCCTTGCTTGTCCCTATTGTGCTTTGATCGGGGCTTCCTTGCTTACCCCTGTTGTGCTTGTTGTGCTTGTTGTGCTTTAATAGGGGCTGTCTGGCTATTGATTTGCTGCAACCGCGTGCTTTTGTCAGGGCTGTCTGGTTGCTGCTGTGCTGCAGCTGCCCCGTGCATGCTTTTTTATGGCTGTCTGGCTGCTGCTGTGCTGCAGCCGCATGCTTTTGTTGAGGTGTATGGTTGCTGCCGTGCTACTGTGCTGTAGCTGCCCGGTGCATGCTTTTTTTATGGCTGTCTGGCTGCTGTTGTGCTGCAGCCGCCCCTTGCATGCTTTTCTTGGGGCTGTCTGGCTGTTGCTGTGCTGCAGCTTCCCCTTGCTGTGCAAGATTGCCCTTGCTGCTCTTTACAACTCTTCCTTGTAGATGTACAATGTATGAAGCAGGTCAAGTAGTAAATAGCAAGTCGGCAGCACTTGGCGCTCGTCGGTGCGCGACTGTCCTCCTACACGTGCATCAGGTAATTGCCCCCCCCTCCTGCCTCTTTTATGCACTCTCTTTATGGTGGGGTATGTGTTGTTGTTGATCGCTGCCAGCCCCGTGCTTGCTGCTGTCGGGGCTGGCTGCCAGCCCGTGCTTGCCATTTTAGGGTTTAGTCGGGGCGGGCTGGCTGCCCCTTCCTTGCTGCTTTAGGGTTTTAGTTGGGGCTGGCTGCTGTCGTGCTTGCTCCTGTCAGGGCTGCCGGCCAACCCCGTGCGTGCTGCTGTCGAGGCTGGCTGCCATCGCGTGCTTGCCATTTTAGGGGCTAGTCGCGGCCGGCTGCCAGCCCCTTGCTTGCTGTTTTAGGGTTTTAGTGGGGGCTGGCTGCTGTTGTGCTTGCTCCTGTCGGGGCTGCCGGCCAGCCCCGTGCGTGCTCCTGTCGGGGCTGGCTGCCAGCTCGTGCTTGCTATTTTAGGATTTAGTCGGGGCGGGCTGCCAGCCCCTTGCTTGCTGTTATTGGGTTTTAGTTGGGGCTAGCTGCTGTTGTGCTTGCTCCTGTCTGGGCTGGCGGCCAACCCCGTGCGTGCTCCTGTCGGGGCTGGCTGCCAGCCCCTTGCTTGCTTTTGTTGGGGCTGCCTGCTCTCTAGTTTGCCTATTGTTGCTCTTTTGCTTGTTTGAATGGCATTTGAATGGCATCGTATTTTGTCTCTTACTAGTTGTTACTGTACTTCATTATTGCAGGTTTCACGCGCATCATGTCTCAACCATGCACTTCATCCGGAGCAACGCTTGCTGGAATGAGGGCGTCCACTGCAGCTTTAACCGCTCGTCTTCCCCCTAGGGCAGTTGCTGCAAGGTCTGGTCCAGAGTGGGGCCATGTGACCATCGTTGTGGAAGCCAAGTCCAAGAATTCATATCCGAAGGTGAAGTGCAACTACTGCCCCAGGGAGTTCACCAGTGGAGTCATGCGGATTTGTGGCCATTTCACGGGAGGCTGTAAGGATGTTAGTCAGTGTGAAGATGTTCTCGATGAAGTTCTAGATCTCATGATTACCCGTAGCAACGATATGGCTAATTCTCTATTAGGAACGCGACGTAGGAAGAGTGCCATACAAGCTGCACAAAAGCGTGTGTTTGAATGGGGTTGGGCAAGTGTTGGAGGGTCCCCCTCTTTAGGCAGGGAGTTAGGGCAAACCTCTATAAGTGACATGTTCCAGAAGCTGAATGCTGATGCTGTTCATGAGACCGTCGCCCGCTTCTTCTATGGTGATGGTTCAGCATTCAATGTTGCTCGCAGTGACTTCTTTAGGAACATGTTGGTTGCTGTCAGTAAGTACACCCAAAGCGGGTGTAGTGTATGTCCCGATGAAGGATAAGCCTCTTGGAAGTACCCTACTAGATAAAGAGGTGTCGAAGATAGAAGCTTGCAAGAAGAAACAAAAACAGGGACTACCACAAATGGGTTGTAGCATTGTAGCAGATGGGTGGACCGATCCACACGGGCACCCTCTTCTTAACGTGCTTATGGTTGTGGAAGGCACTGAGATGTTCATGGAGGCTATTAACACTGAGGGTGAAAGGAAAACGGGTGAGTACATTGGTAGCCACCTGTTTGCAGCCGTGGAGAAAATAGGGGCCGACCATGTCGTACAGCTTTGCACAAACTCTGCAGCTAACATTGTAGCCGGTTGTAATGTGGTTCGTGAGAAGCACCCGCACATATATTGGTCGCCTTGTGCGGCTCACATTTTGGACCTGCTATTGAAAGACATAGGAAAGATAAAAGAGCTAGAGGGCAAAATCGATAGCTTCAAGCACTTGGTCCAGTTTGTTGCAAACCACCACATGCCTCACGCTCTTTACCGTGAGCATGGGGCAAGGCTTGAAAATAAACTAGAGTTGTTGAAGCCAGGACCCACGAGGTTTGCTAGCAACTTTCTTTGCTTGCAAAGACTCATTGTTGTGAGGAATACCTTACAAGCTATGGTGTCTGACAGAAGATGGCTCGAGTGGGCGGCAAAGAACGGTTGTGTAGGTGAGGCTACGGAGATCAGAGACCTAGTTTACAACGATGAACTCTGGGAGCGAGTGAAGGTATGGGTAGTTGTGTGTGAGCCGATTGTAGTTCTCCTTCGACTAGTCGACCCTTCACAACCTTCTCTTGGGAAGATCTGGGCTTGCATGAGTGACATTAAAGAGCATGTGCTTGAGGTTGAAGGACTCAAACCGGCACAAAGAACCCAAGTTAAGAAGGACGTGAAGGCTCGCTGGGAGCAACTTCACAGCCCCCTACAATATGCGGGTAAAAGTCTATTTAGATGTTGCTCACCTTTTTTGCTCGGCGGTTGCTGTTCTCATGCATGATTGTTATATTGTGTGCTGGTCATTGTCATTGTTATTGTGCTTGCTATTGTTATTGCTCTCTTTTTTGTGAAGTGCATTGTGTTGTCATATACTGAGTTTGCTTCTTGACTTTGTTTGGCTACAGGCTACTATCTGGACCCCGAGTTCCAAGACCATGAGTTGTGGGCAGTTGAGAAGTGTCTACTAACTGATTGGTCCGACGTGCGGAGTACCCTTGTCGGAGGAATTGTGCTTGACCGAGCGTTGGTGGATCGAGAGTTGGCGCTCTACCGGCAGAGCGGTGACATTTTTGACGATGATGTTTGCAAGGAAAATAAGACCATGATGCTTGCTCACAAGTGGTGGGAAACATACGGAAGTCATTGTCCTAATCTTTAGTTTCTTGCTATGAGAATATTGTCGCAACCTGGTTCAGCAACTGCGTGTGACAGAAATTGGTCTAAGTACGGGTTTGTTCATAGTCCACTTTGCAATAGGCTACTCCCTACTAGAGCAAAGAAGTTAGTGTACGTGCATTCTATGTTGAGACTTCAGGATAATAGTTTGGACTTTCTTGGACCAAGTGTCGGCGCGACTCCATGGGTTGAAGAAGCGGAGTTCTTGGAGACACCCGAAGAGGAGGATCTCAATCATGCCATGCATGCCTCGTTGAGTGAGGAAGAGGAGATGGAGGTAGAGGAAGAGAAGGTAGAGGAAAAGGAGGTGGAGGATTTACCTAGTGTTTCCGCTCCAGTAAGAAGAAGGCCAAGAGCAATTGGTTACTAGATGTGTCAGTCACCTAACTTGTACGTACTAGAGGTAGCATGTACATAATAGAAAAAATGTAAATTGAGAAAATGAATATATTTGAAATCAATTTTGTGTGCCCTATGACTTCATGCAATGTTGCACTTTGTGTGAATGATTTACATGGTATGGATTACCTCTAACCTCTTATGCATGCTTGCTAAGAGTTTGAATCATGTTAATATTTCTTCATCAAAGCTTATTTTACTCGTTTAAGAAGTAATAATACTCCTATGTGTTCTTATTGAACCAATTATCTAGTTACAAAGTACATTAAACATGCTCGGCTAACCGGCCCTCCCTCCCAGTGTTAGTGAGAAAAAGCGAGTACGGAAATAATTCTAACTCAAACTTCAGTCACTCTTAAATGTGGCATCTTTAAGAACTTCTAAAATCTTACACAAGCTTGCTAAGAGTTTGAATCATATTTAAACCTCTTCATTGAAGCTTGTTGTTACCAATTAAGAAGTAATGATACGTCTAAATGTTCTAATTTGACTAATAAATATATTAGGAAGTACAATAAACAGCTCTGCTTAGCGGCCCTCCCAGCTTTGGCATGAATGAATTTTGTCAAAATTGTGCATGGAAACACCATTAAATACTAAGAAATCATTCAATACAAATCCGCTGTACCTCAAAGTACTTGTTATGAAAATTGGTAAGTCATCGCCTCCAGCAACCGGTGGCGGGCGTTTCAGCCTGTCGGCTGGAGCCCGGGGCCCAGGGCAGTTTTGTTTATTTTTTTTGATTTGTTTTCCACCAACCGTTTCCGCAGCGTATGATCACTTAATACAGTACAACCTCTTTCAGTCATAAAAACGTACATGGCACGTTGAGTAGAGTTTATCCCTGCACCCGGCGGGGGGTGTTCGAACCCGCCTGCTAACCTCTCGCTACAAACGAAGTTGATATAATTTTTGCGACTTGTCGCCGCAATGCGGGCAGAGAACAACTTCCCTTTTTGAATGAAATAAATAGTCTGACATGACGTGCTTCTTCTACACGCGCGACCGACATGTAATGTCGACGTCATAGCTACTGAACGTCAACGCCGTCGTGACATTGGCGTATTAGGCGTATTAAGCAAACTAGTCCATTTTTTGGAGTACCGATCTAAGCGAACTAGCGTATTAGTCAAACTAAGCGTACAAGCGTACGGCGGAACCCTGGTGAAGAACTCCCCCTCCCCCTCCATGGCCGCAAGAGGGGGAGCAACCCGGCGCCAAAGGTGAAGAAGGACTCACGGCGGACATTGAGACCAGGAGGACAAGCGGAAGGAGGAGGAGGAGGAGGAAGAGGAGGAGGGGGCACGCAGAGAACCATCACCTCTTTCTTCTCTCCCCCCTCCTCGGCATCAGCAGGCCGAGCAGAGGCGGCTGCCTTTGGCATCGGCACTGGTCAAAAGTCGGACAGCATGTCCTTCTTTGGCAGAGACAGGGCTGGCAATCGAGCTGTCAATGGCAAGGCAGGAGGTGGAGGGAGAGAAGGAGAGACAAGAGGGGGAGGAAAACATGGGGGAGGAGGAGCGGGAGGCAAAGAGGGTGGGGCTGGAGGGAGAGGTGTCAATTATAGTGCTGGTGCTGTAAGTGCTGCCTCACTGGGGAATGGCAATCAAGCCGGCAACCCAGGCGGGTGTAAATGGCCCCTGCTGCTGTTGGTGCCGCTGTTGCTGCTCTTCCTCCTCCTCCTCCTCCTGCTGCAGCTACTCCTGCTACCCTTGCTGGTCCCGCTGCTGCTGCTTCTCCTCCTGCCACTGGTAGGGATGGTGCGGCGCTGAAGCAGCTCATGGCAGTGCTGGAGAAGGGAGGCCTCAGCCACAACTACGGCTGCCGGCTCCTGGCGGAGGTGTGCGGCGACGTCGGGGGAGCCATACACCGATTCTATTGCTGCGCAGCAGCAGCAACGGTGGCAGAGGCGGCGGCAGCGACAGCCCCCCCCAAAACATCGATGACGGCGCTCCTGGTGTTCAAAGCAGCGCGGCGGCAGCAAGACGCAGAGAGGCTGCCAATGACGTGGCGGATGATGATGTGGCAGGCAATGACATGACAAATGACAATGTGGCAGCACTACGGAGCCGCTCTGCAAGGGGGGGTGCCAGGGGGAGCAGTTGCAGCTGCGCTGGCACGAGCGATGCTGCTGCTGCCGTCATTTCAACTACAGATGCGTCAGGTCTGACTGCCTGTTCACCCCATACTTTAGAAACTTGGCATATGAAATTCACATCCGCGAGCCTGCAATCTCATGTCCCTCAGCCTGCAATGTCCGCCAGGCCGGCATTTGTGCTGCTGCTGTTGCCCCATCTCCCTTGCCTTCCTCCCCTTTTGCTCCTGCTGCTCCTGCTGCTCCTGCTGCTCCTGCTCTTGCCCCTGCTCCTACTGTCTCTTGGTCTCCTTTCCGGCCCCCACCACCCCCTCCTGCTCCTGCTTCTTCTTTGCTTGCTCCCCCCCCCCTTGCTCCTGCTCCTCCCACTCTAATGTCCGGTGCTTCTCCCGCCCCCTGCTCCTCGCATCCACGTGATCGCGTCAATCTTGTACTCCCTCGCTCACCTACTTTTTGAAATGAATCTTGCTTATTCAAGAAATATATTAATATGTGTAATATTAGAGATAGGTGGAGGCGTGTAAAATCAGAGAGCAATCTTTGTCCTTAGAATGAATTCCGTTCACTCATCTATACCTCTTGACTCACTTACCGTATTGTGCCATAGTTGCACACTAACACAGGGCACAAGAAAGAGGCGAGCTTGAGGACTAGAGCTTCTCCTTTAAAAACTCATGGCCTCTTGCCAACCAGGCATACAAGCATGTATAAGCACATACACAAAATCAGGGGACTGCATAGCAAGGCGCTCTCTTTCAGATGACCATAAAGTAGCTAAAACACATCCCACTGACTTAAGTGCAAAACCATGGAATTTGTCCGCTATGTGACCCCAAAATGTCAGAGGGCATAACCTTGTCAATACTACTCCAAACTGAGCAAACTTAACGGCGACAGACGCATCTTGACGAGAGCTTTCAAAGAGTCCTAGTTCGCTCCGTTTAAAGCACAGACGAAGAAGCCATGTTAATTTCTGTGAAAGCTGGTCATAATAACGAACCCAAAAGTGCACACATGACTTAGAAAATCCGACTCTAAAGCCTGCTGTCCAGAATGAGGGACCACGAGATCCCAACCTGCTATGTACCTAGTGACCACCTTGTTGACTACGGCGCAAGGTTAAGTTGGGACCCACGGATCTAGGTATAACGACCATATTAATTGGTCGGTTGACTGAAGTCCAAACCGTTCAGTTGACTGACGACGGCTCCGCCTACCCAGGACTTAACCACACTGGTAGGACATTGGTTTACCGAATCTCAATTGACCTCCCAATTTTCAGCATATTACGGTCACATGTGCCACTCTACAAATAATAATCTAAATGAATATATCTATCCTCTGCATACTAAGTCCAAGTATACTAACTATTATTATACGAGCTTACTATATCTCAATTTGCTGATATTATGTCCTATATATAATTGGTACATAAATCGCAACAAACTACACTATGATGCAAAAGTCATTTTGCTGAATGTTTTGACAAAGTAAGTAAATTCGCATTATATCTACGTACATTCATTTAGATGAACTCGCACATGTGAGTACATTGACATAATATTTATTTATGGTTGTACTTATATATGCAATTAATCAAATAAATAATGAATCGATATATTACACTTCCTTGCTCCTTCCCCTTCTCTTCCCGGCTGGCCGCCTCCAGCACCACCAGCTTCCCAGCAGCGAGTGGCTAGGTAGTTGGAGCGTGGTCTCTCTTGCAAAAGGAGGCCCTCTATGGCTTTCTGTGTGCAAACAGGAGTGAAAGGGGCAGAGTGCCCTAGTGGGAGCGTAATGAATCACGAGGAGAAGAACTAGTTGCAATCATACTAAGGAGTGCAGCAGCATGTCACTTAAAAAGCTTAGATGAATTAATCAGCATTTTGAGTAGCAAAAAACTGTTCACAAATGGAATAGGATGAAAGTTCGTGTCATTACAAACTCGTAGAAATTTACTAAATTGAATTTGATAAGAAACAAAGAAGTTGTGCCTATTTATAGTTTTCTGCCTCAGTGCTTCTCTCTAGGAGGAAGCTACGGAATTCTCTAAGTGTTCGTCAAATCGTCCCTTCCTGAATATTCGTGAGTATGCCAGATCAATCTCATCTGACGTGTTGGGTCGAATTGACGTCCACGTACATGCATCGACATTACTAGAATATTCTATTTTAGGCGCGCTAGGCTAAACCGAAACTTCTAGGTAAATCGACCTAGTCAGCACTCCGCGTCAGCCGAACTTACGTGAAGGTTCGAGTTCACTCTAACGGGCCAGATCGCTGGACGCTGTCGGACAATCCGACGGTCGCGCTCACCGCGAATTAAGGACAATCGTCAACCAACCTCAAAACTAATTAAACTTCAGAAATCCGTAACTCTCTCAATACTTGACCAAATTTGATGAACTTTATATCAAAATGACCAAAACAATGCACTCTACGCTTCTATGCAATCAAAACATGTTTCAATGAACTCAAAAGTTCACTTTATAAACCTATGACCTTACAAGGAGGCTGACAGCTAGCTCGTCGTGCAGAGCGCGCCTAAAGTGACAAGGGCGGCTGGCGGGGAGAGGAGCCGCCAGCTGGCGGCGCTTGAGGAGGAGGTGCCGCCTACAAGGAGCTTGCTGTGGCCTCAGAGAGGAGGTTGCCGGCGGTCCCAGTAGGTACGAGCATTTCCCCGGCTAAGGGAGTGAGACTATTGGGACGAGCTGCAAGCACGTTGATTCGGCTGGGCCCCGTGACATCTGCAGCTGGCAGAGGCTCCGGGAGAGGCTCGGCAGGATGCTCGGCGAGTGGCTCGGAGCCGCTGGGTCTGTGACGGTGCTTGTGGGCAAGTTCAGGCCCATATCTCACGGTGAGAGTGAGAGTGATTGAATGTGGGCTGAGCGGGCTCGGGTTTTGCACGCACGCGTGCATGCGTGTCTTCTTACGATTGCGTCAGAAAGCAAGCCTTTGTGTAACATTAGATAACATGTGTGTCGCTCGTGCCTCGCTCAATCTTGTGACATGTAGCATAGCTCAGCGTTGTACTCGCACTTGGGCTGTTGGCTATTCTTGAGTTTGATTACGAGGCAGAGGCCAAAAACGTGTAATTGCTCTCGCACACGTGGATGTGCGTGCGCTTGTGTGTGTGTGTGCGTGCTGTTGTGTTTCAATGTCTGCCTGGAGAAAGCATTCAGCAATTGCCTGACAGATGGCATGCTCGTGTGTAGAGTGATGTTGCGCTGGTAGCTGCGGCAAGTGCCTGCTAAGACTCACCCCCAACACGTGCCCATCATATCGCCCAATGTGCGTGGCCGCGGAACAACGTGCTCGCAGCCACGGGTGGAGGCCTCAAAGCGCACCATCTTTGCTCGGGGCTTGTTGTTGGGTCAATATCAGGAAACACAAAGACGCAAAAGACACGCTCTCCGTCGCTTGATGACATGACTTGCTGAGCTGGCGCACTCATCTGAAACAAACACGACGAGCTGGAAGAAGGAAGCACGCACGGGTTGTGGCTTCTCCCTCTCCCTCACATGTATGTTGAGTTGTGCGTGGTGCTCCGCACGTGCCGTGCTTTGCGCGCGTGCGGCGGGCGGCAGCGTGCTGGCAGGCGGGCGAGGCGACACCGTACCTGCACTTGGCTTGCGCGTTCAAGGTGGTGGAGAGGGAGAACGGGCACCTCAAGATCAACGTCTTCCGCAAGTCTCTCTCTCTCTCTCTCTCATCTGCCACTGAACCTGCACGCATTCTCCTTGCATCTTCTTCTGTGTGTCTCTGTCTGCCTCTGTTCATGCGTGCATCTCCCTCTCAGCCTCTTTCGCAAGTCTCTCCCTTTGCCTGAGCGCAACGTCTTCCGCAAGCCTGTCTGCTTGAGCCCACGCACCCTCCCCCCTCCCCCCTCCCC